>PVJL010004760.1:0-122360 GCA_004026885.1 Lyroderma lyra | reverse complement strand
TTTTTTTTTTTTTTTTTTTTGTATGTGGATAGTTCCCTGGCCGGGAATCGAACCCAGGCTGCAGCACTGACAGTGCCAGTGACGAAGCCTTAAGCCACTACACCACCAGGGAACTCTGTTAATTTTTGCTCTTAATAATTCAGGTTGATAGGGTACTTTCTTTTCCCAATGCTGCTTGGGGTGTCTTGGCTCTTTATTCTGCCATTGAGTGTTGGGTATGGGAGACGAAGTTCCTAATCTCATGCCTTCTGTACCCCTGCCAGCAAAGGCTGTAGGCACTGCTGTGGTGTTTAAAGCTTACCAGCCCCCTCTGCTTCAATGCAGAGGAGGGGACAGAGGGAGGAGTGGTGCCTGTTTTTGGAGGGAAAGTGCTTCAGCCCCTCTTATGCTCCAGGCCCTTATGTGAAGGCTGCAGCCCAGCTTCTCCGCTACTGTGCTTGCTGGAGCCATAGTGGGTACTGAACTGTGCAGCCACCATCTCCGTCCTTTCCCCCATCCTGACTCTACTACTTGTCCCACCTTCAGATGTCCCAATGCATGGATCTTTCAGGCATGTTTAATGTGTTGAGATAAGGATCCTTTGTTGAGTTATAGTTGTCCAACCTGTAAATTTAAGGGTAGACACAATGGAATCCTCTCATGATCTGATATCACATCCTTCTAATTTTAACCTATTTGTGTTCATATTTATAGTGGGCTTTTTTGCAGCATATAGCTGGTCATGCATTTTTATCCAATTTGACATTCTTTGCCTTTTATTTGGGATTTTTATACCAGTTATGTTTCATATGATTATTGGATGGATTTAAATATACCATCCTTCCATTTTGTATTTATCCCATTTGTTCTGTTTTTTTTCCTTTTTTTTTTTTTTTAATTTTTTTATCTTGAATTAACAGAATACCATCCTGTGGTTCACTTTACCTCCTTTATTGGATTATAAACTATAATTCTTTGTTGTATTATTTGTTGCTTTAGGGTTTATAGTGTACATCCTTAACATACCCGTCTTTCTTCAAGTAATATACCAACTGATATATACAAATCTTACAGTAGTATACTTCATTTCAGCTCTTCCTTTGTATTGTCTACACACTATACAAGGGCTGTCCGGAAAGTATCCAGTCATATAATATGAAAAATAGAGGCATTTGTGGCTGGTTCATACTTCAACATATGTATGAACCCTACATTTGCTGTTTTTGTTTTAAATACCCAGCAATCTTTTAAAACAATTTTAAAAGTGTGTAAAAAATCTTTTGTTTACCCACATATTTACTATCTTTAGTAATCATTATTTTATGTAGAAGATTCATTTTCCTTTTTCTTGAATGACTTAACATTTCTTATAAGGTCTGTTTGATGTTTAATTCTTTTAGCTTTTGTATGTCTGAAAAGTTTTACTTTTTGTCTTCATTTTTTAAAAGATTTTTATTGATTATAGAACTGTAGGTTCACTATTCCCCCCCTCCCCTCTTTCAGTACTTAAATATCTGCTCTGTCCTCTGGCTGGCAGTCTCAGAGGCTAAGTTTACTGTCATTCTTATCTACTGTTCCTCTATGTAATGTCTTATTTACTCCGCTTTAAAGGTTTTCTGTTCACTGGTTTTATAGAATATGATTATAATGTGCTTTGGTGTGGTTTTCATATGTTTCTTGTGCTTAAGAGTTCAAAGTTTTCATCAAATTTAGAAGATTATCATTATTTCTTAAATTATTTTTAATGAACCCATCCATTTAAGGATTCCAATTATACATACATTAGACTGCTTGAATATTCTGAGCAACTCATGGATCCTATTCCCACCCCACCCCCCAGTCCTTTTTTCTGTGTATTTCATTTTGGCTAGTTTCTATGTCTTCATGTTTGTATCTAATATGCTGTTAATCCCATCAGGTGATTTTTCCAAATTAGATATATATGAGGGCTGTCCAGAAAAAACCCAGCTACAAATGCTTCTATTTTTCCTATTACATGTCTTGATACTTTCTGGATATCCCTCATATTTTTAAAATTTTCAGCTGTACAGCACAGTGGGTAAGCATTTATACAATTTATGAAGTGTTCCCCCCCAAAGGTCTAGTACCCATCTAACACTACGCATAGTTTTTATGACATTATTGGCTGTATTCCCCATACTGTATTTTACATCCCTGTGACAAATTAGGTGTTTTTAATCTTTGCATGTCTTTTAAAAAATATCTTTCCTGTCTCTACTTCACATGCCTAATCTTTTCTTTACCTTTTGTATGAATATAGCTTTATTTTAATGTCCATACACACTCATTCTATCAAATATGTTATTTCTGGGCCTGTATTTTTCTCTCCACCCTCATTTTGGGTTCTGTTTTCTGCTTATTTTAATGCTTTATAATTTTTGATCAGATGCCAAACACTGAATTCTACCTTGTAGAGTATTGGATATTTGTTTTCCTACTGATAATTCTTGAGCTTTGTACTTGAAAAAAAATTTTTTTGAGGCTTTGAAGCTCATGGAACCTGAGCATACTTTTAGTGTAGGGCTAATTTTGTCCTACTACTGAGGCAGTATTTGAGTGCTCTACTTGATCCCCTATGTACTGTGAGACTTTCTGATCTGGCTGTTAAGAACATGAACTATTATTGTCAGCCCTATGTCAGCTCCAAGGACTGTTCCCCCTTATTCTTTTAAGTGGTTCCTGACATTACTTCAGGTAGTTGCCTTATACACATGTGCTGATCAGTACTCAGCTGCAGACTTGAACAGGGTCTTCTGCAGATCTCCTGTGTGCCCAACTGTGTTCTTTCCAGTGCCCCTGCTCTGTGAGTGACAGCCAGCCATCTGTCTCCCCAAGCTGCCAACTCTGCCTTTTCAATACAGGGAGACTGTTAAGCTCCATCTGTGTTCCTATTCCCTGTGACACAAAATGTAAACTCAGTAAACTGGAGCAATTAGAACCACTTCTTTTGTTTATCTTCTCTTGGGATCACCGTGTTGATGTCTGAAAACTACTGTTTCATACAGCTACCCCCCTCCCTCATTATTTCAGGTGGCCCAGTAAATCTGATCCCTGTAACTCCACCTTGGCCAGCATGGAAATTCCTAAATTTTTCTTAGTATTACAAAAATACTTTCAACCTCACAGATCCTTTTAAAGGATGTCAGGCTCTTTCAGGTAGCCCTGGCCAGCACATTGAGAACCACTGCTCTATAATATCCTACCAGATCTATAGACAAAATAATTAAACTTTATCATTTTGGTGTAAAACCCTATTTTTTAGTAGAAAATCTTAACAGTAAACCCCATCTCTGTAAGAATGATGAGTGATGTGGGTGCAAGGAAACTGGGAGTCTCCCCTTTGCATTTCCTCTTAGTCACCAAAGAACACCCTAAGGCATTTCTTCCACAGAGCAGCTCAGAATAGTTAGAAATCTAGTGGACAAAAGCCATCCTAGCTATCTAGTTGAAGCTATACAAGGAAAGACCTTTTACCTTTTATGTAGCATTCTACAACAGATAGGGCAGGTGGTTATAAAACTTGTATTTTTATTTCATTGAAGACATGTCCTCTTACCCTTTGGTGCTGTTAACAGGTGATCTTGCCTTCTGTGCATTCGAAGGGTATAAAAGGAAGTAAATGAGGTAGGCATCTCATTAATGTGTAACATTTTATTCTTATAAAGTATGTATAACATGGCCCAATTTCACCTTTAGCCTGAATTTGGTCTGCTTGAGTGGGAGAACATTGCAGTCCAAAGCCATGAAAATGTTTTAACTGTCATTGCCCTGTACTCCCTTCCGTCCCAGTAAGAAAACAGTGGTTTGTAAAATACTTTCAAGTCTACTATCACCTTAGAATCAGTCACCTACAGTTTAGATAAGGCAACACATTTAGCCCAACTGAGGTGACTATTACAGGGATGATAACCTATGCTGAAAATAAGTCAGGATGTGCCATTTGACTAACCTATTTGACAGTTGAGAGCTAGCAATGGTGGTTGTGTTGGTTGCAAATGACTAAATTACTGACATTACAGAGTTTAACAGGACTACATAGTAGTCACATTGTGATATCTAATGGCTATTTAGGGAAGGACTCTGCTGCCACCAAGTTAGGTCCGTACAGAGCATACCAAGTGAAAAGGACTTAAGAGTTCAGGTTTCAGAATGAATATTCTGCTCTATAGGCACTAGTTTTAAGTCTCCTATGCTGCCTATTAAAGACTGCTGGATAGATTTTGGTGGTAAGTGGGTTTGATGAAGCCAAGGTGAGGCAGGCAGCTAGCGGTTAAGAATTAGATCTCTGACACACCCTATGATCAGCCCAAGACCCTCTACTTATGTTGATACAATTAACCACAAGCAGAAAGGAAAAAGATACAGTTTTGCTGCCTGGGCAGTAAAAAGTTACCATGATCTTATTTCACCTTACCTCCTCAATGTAACAACCAACAGACTGAATTCTGGGAAGGTGCATGACCCTTAAGAAAAGGTTACCTAATTACCGCCTGTAAATCAAAAGTCCCCACAGCCAGATAGGTATTACTCTTCTCAACTGAAGAGGATAAAAGCCAGAATAACCTGACATTTGGGGCCCTTGAGCCACTGGCTTGGGTCCACTCCTCTCTCTTTGGAGTGTACTTATAAACTGCTCTTCCTTTCACGACTACTTTTCTGTGTTTTGCTCAATTCTTTGAGACACCAAGGACCTGAATGCTGTGCCGAGGACCCGTGCTCTGGGAAGAGGGATGGGAAGGGGGAAGATGTGCCTTCTATGATGTTTGCGCTGCCCACGCATGTGGCCGGTGCAGTGCGCTTCATATGGACTTTTCTCATTAGTGCCTCACCTTTTTCCATTGCAGTTTCACAGTTGTCAAAATAACTTCCATTCAGCTGTTTCTTCTTGAGTAAAGATGGGAAGTTAAAGCTAGTTGTTGGAAGAATGCATTTTGATACCTTTGGTAAAATCAGAAATTAATCCCAGATCTAGTTACATAACTTAACACACATACGTACATACAAAGATGTTTGTTCAATTACTTCATAGCTGGTTCATAATTCACCAAGTGAACAAGAAAACTTCATCTTGCTGGACTCTTAAATTGAATGGCTTATTTTCAGCTCAGACTCACAATGTCCCTTCACTTAGATTTTTTTCTTTGCTTTAATTTTGGATGTTGCCACATTTTTTAGAAAGAAGATCCTTACCTAAATTCTGTTTACCATTCAAGTCCTTAGACCTGAATCCTACTTATCCCCCAAGTCCTAGCCAACTTTGATTCCACCAAACCACACTACATAAAACTTCTGGCTCCAAAACTGCAAATTCTCCATAATCCAGGATATTTTCCAGCTCAAGATCCTTAACTGAATTACATCTGCAAAGTTTATTTTTGCCATATGAAGTAACAGTCACAGGTACCAGGGATCGAGATGTGGTTATCTTTTGGGAGAACCTTACTCATTCTATCACTGTGTGTTTAAGGCTTGCAAATAGATTTAAAAAAAAAAAAAAGAAAAGCTTGAGTCTAATATTTATTTGGTGAATTTACATGTGAGGTCATTTACAAAAGAAAAGATACAGACAGATGCAGCTTTCAGTGCAGGTTCAAATATTTAACAGGCAAATAGTCCATGAGGATTTGGAATGACAGTATTGAATGGTACATGCTTCAGTTTCTTTCATGTGTTTTTTCTACCCAACCCCAAGGGATAGGAAGGGACAAGAGTAGAAGAAAATATCAGTATTAATGTAAATACAGCCATGCAAATAAAAACTTTTTTAAATTCAGAGGTTACTCAAAAGATACAGAATATTTCTGTATTTAGGGGTTATCATTGTAGGTACATAATTTAAGAACTAAAATGCGGAGCTCTCATACTTTCCATTGTCCAAGTGAAATTATGTTAGAAGCCCCCTCAATATTTCCCAGACTCTGAAGGAGTCTTGGAAGGGAGTCATTTCTAATAATTTCTAAAAAGACAGCATTTGTAGACAAAATCTTTTTGGTTTCATAGGATAAAGCACCCTTTTTAAAGAGGGATAAAATGCTCCTTTACTCCCAACAATGTAAACTCTAATTAGTTCCAGAAAAATGTAACTAAAGGCTTGTTCTTTTATTATTCTCAGGCTTAACTAATCCTCTTCCCACCCCAAATATCTGAAAACAAGAGACCCCTTAAGATAAATACAACTGCCAGAAAAATGGAGCTTACAAGCAAAAGGATGGTCTATAAGTGAAAACTGGGAAAAAAAAAAAAATCACAATATGACAAGATTTCTAAGTAAGGTAAAGATAAAATGGACAAAATCTGTCAGTATCCCTAGTGAAGACGTGGGACATGGGCAGCCAGTCATTCTTAGAGACAAAAAGTTAGCTCAAAAACTACAAACATTCCGCATGTCCTCAGCATCTTTGAAAATACTGGCTCAAAATTCCTTAAGCACATTCAGCCATAGTTACAGCACTAAAGTTAGCACTTCAGGCAATACTGTGCGCTTCTGGCTCCAAGACTTAACATTTTTTTGAACCTTTAGTCACATTTTCGTCAACTAGAAAATTTAAGCTAATACTCCCACATATTACACTCACTCCATCTTTATACATACAACCAACCTGCATTTTCTTTAAAAAGTACATGAAGTGGTACCTATTACATGGGGCAATTATAAAAACATTTCCATTTCATCTTACCTGGTCCACTCTCCCATTAATATTCAGTCTTCCAGCACATATGTCAATGAGAATATTCTGATCCTGCATAATATGTATGAAAACCAGCTGCTGTATACTTTAAGAATGATGTACATTATTCATTAGAGTTGAAGTGGGTCAGAAGGCTTAGTACTTGCCACTGAGTCTAATGTTCTGCAGAATCGTAGGCATTGTGCATGCTGACAGTAGTTTAAAGGGTCTCTCAATTTTGCTGCCTTAAAAAATAAAAATCCCCATTTAAGCTGTGTTTTCTTCAAAAAAATCAACTAAAAGGGATTAATCAAATCTAGAAGAACCCTATTTTACAGCATTTGCTATTTTAATTTAAAAACCAACATGCTGTAAAATACTCACATGTATTAAACACACAAACATACAAACACAAAATCATCCAGATAATAATCATCTCCCCACCTCCCCCCCAAGAAAAAAGCCAAATCAAAATTTTTATTTGCATGGCCAATTATCATTTGTATGCTTTGCAACTTTATTTTAATATCCCTTTAAGAACGTCTAAGCTTTTGTCGCACAGGCAATAAAAGCTGCAACACTGCACACGTCTTTCAACAGCCACTCCCACAACACTAAACATGAAACAGATGTGACCAATGACAACAGTACAAATACTAAGTTCCACCATTCAGCACGGTTTATGACAGTGTCTTCAGGGTTCAGTTGGAGAAGGGGTAAACTTCTTTTAAAAAGAGGGCCATTTTCCTTCCCCCGTGTTTATAATGTTGGTGGTTTTAATCCATATTTCTTTGCAACTTCTGTCTGGGCATAGGCAGCATCACAGAGTGAGTACAGATGAGCCATCTCCATTTCAGATTTGGCCAGGTTAATGGCTTTGTTGAACATGTCAATGGCTTTCTCCATGTTTCCTCTAAAAGAAAAATTTAAATTGTCTCAGATTCAACAAGCACTTTAAAGAATGCAATGCAGTCAGGAAGTGATGTTACATGGAGTCTGACCACTAAGTTTCAACTCTGAGCCTAATAAAATGCTTCTCTGGGAGTTCCCTGGTGGTGTAGTGGCTTAAGGCTTCCGCGCTGGTGCGCTCAGCGCTGTGGCCTGGGTTCGATTCCCAGTCAAGGAACTACCCACATTCCCCCCCCACCAGCCCCCCAAAAAAGGGATAAAATGCTTCCCTGTAACAAAACAACACACATGGAAAGCACTCAATGAATGTTAGCTACTGTTACAAATACTATGTGCTTATGTTCTACCTCTTGTAGTCTTTGTTTATAGATAGGAACAGTGAGAGTAGATAAAGGACCTATTTAAAATCTTTCTCTCTGTTTCCCAAGTTCTACACATTTCTCCTGTATCATGAAGCTCCTTCAGAAAGAAGTGAAAGCCTCACAGAACAGTAATGGCATGCAGGGGCCTTACCTTCACAGACGTATGAGCCTACCTTTTTTCAGCCTCATCTCTTACCACCAGATCTCCATCCTGTAACTCCAGCCCCATGGGTCTACCTGAGTTCCTTGGTTACGCTACATACTCACACCTGCACGTAATGATCAGATGACCTATTGCCTCTTTGCTGGATTCTAGTTAAATCTGTACCTTTCTAAGGCTCAGTTCAAATATAGTATCTTCATGAAAATATTTCCCATTCCCTTTTCAGTGTTCCCATAGCTCTACTGTCATTGTATGCATAGATGAACATGTATTTGTTTACACCACAGTCTTACTAGATCCTTAATAGAAAACTTTCAATTCCTAGAATTTAGTACAATGCCTAGTAATTAGCATGCTTTTCGAGTAAATGAATGAATATGCATGATCAAAAAATATATAATTTACCTCTTACAGTCTAAATGTGGTTTGGCTTTATATACTTACCAAGAACCAAAAGTGATTTTAAGTAACTAGTATAAGCTACGTATATATGCATGTAATTTCACAATAAATATTTAAGTCCCTACTATATGTGGATGCCAGTTAGACTCAGAGAAGTACACAGTACCTCTGGGATAACTGTATTTAACTTCTTCCTACAAATATATGGTTACATGGTAGATGTATTAAAAAATTTTTTTTGTTCAGGAGTTCAGATATTAGGTAGACATTAAATTTGCTAAATGCTATGGTAATGAGCAATTTTCTTTATCCATTCACATTCATTTATTTGTAAGGCAGGATTTAGAATGAATTTCTTAAAACACAATTAATACTTAAATAAAATTCATCAAACTCTTAAGTCAGGGGTGCTTAACCCAGGCTCTAGAAACAATTTGTGAAGTTTTTTCTGTATGTGCATTACTCTAAGAAAAATCCAAAAATCTGCTCAAAAAAGATTAAGAACCACTACTCCGTCCTATTCTGAAAATATTTCATTCACGTTAATAAACTGGCAATTAAGAATTTAATATTTACATGCAACTATCAATATAAAATGAGTCAAAAGAACCACAGAAATTTTCAGTTTATATATACAAGGGCTGTCTGGAAAAAATCCAGCCATAAATGCCTCTAGTTTTCACATTACATGGCTGGATGCTTTCTGGACAGCCCTCGTGCATGTGTGTGCATGTATTCTACTTACGCTGAAGCAGAGAGAAGACCCTAGGAGGGGCTTGAATGACAGGGAATTAAGACAACAACTACTGGTTCCTGACAAGCTACAGTGGCAACATCACTTAATTTGGTATCAGTGAAATGTGGGCTTGCTGCTGGCTCACTGTGTAACACTGTCAATTTAACCAGTGTCAGCATCAGTTTCTACACTCTTCAGTTACACTGAGGATCATAGAATCTCCACCTTTACAAAGACTGGGGTAAAGATCAACTGAAGTAATTCTGGGAAAACACTTAAAATTTAGTACCTGGCCCTAGAGTAGATACTCCCATGGATGGCAATGCCAGTTATTAAGCTGGTATACTACACTGAATTCTGTGGCGTAAACAATTGTCACCTGTTAAAGGTGGATCTCAACTGCAATTCTGGATAAAAATTTACACAAAACAAATTATGGGAAGTCAGAGTCCCAAAAAACATTATCCAACTCCCTGATTTTAAAGAAAACTCGGGCTCAGAGAAGATGCTGCATCTTTCCCAGTCACTTGGCTGGTTGCTTCGTTGCAGGATCTAGATCTTCTGGCAACCTGGCTACCAATCCTTACTCCACTGCACTGCCTAAACACATGGCTGGCTTTTTTTCCTCCAGCTGGAATACTGTAATATTAGGTGAAAAGAGGAAAGAACACACAACAGGTATTAGAGAAAGATTTGTTTCCCTTTGTAATGCATATGCCTGACTTAACTTATATAAGTGTGATTTTTAATTGAAAAAACAATGAAACAAGGCAAATTGAAGTATAGTTTTGGAGGAAGCTCACCTCAAAAGACATAACATTAA
The DNA here is from genome assembly GCA_004026885.1 of Lyroderma lyra. Taxonomy (NCBI): domain Eukaryota; kingdom Metazoa; phylum Chordata; class Mammalia; order Chiroptera; family Megadermatidae; genus Lyroderma; species Lyroderma lyra. The sequence continues at coordinate 112,297 of PVJL010004760.1, read as the reverse complement.
GACTTAAAAATGTAATGAATATTGACAATAACATATCTATAATGAGAAGAATGAAAAGAGAAATATCCATGGAGCTGTTGTAAATTCCCAAAGAAGAGACTCTAGATAGTTACCTCTGCACTTCAATAGTTCCCATGGTTTCGTATGCAAAGTCACATTTATTGTCAATTTCAATAGCCTTGCTGATAAGCTCCAAACCTCTATCCAGATCTTGCTTCCACTGAAGTTGAAGTAAACTGCAAATGCAAAAGGGTAGTCAGATGTAACCATGGGCCAGTATCAATAGGAATAAGTGCGTGACTCAATTTCTGACCCCAAAGAATTTATAATTTACAAGGAAAAGCAAAATCTAAAACTGTAGATAATCAGCAAATTGTTTTTATTTCTCAATTTATATTGGTTTTGTACTCTAAATTCCTTATTATTGAAAAAGTGTTCATGGAAACAACCTAAGTGTCCACTGATGGATGAACAGATAAAGAAAACATGGCATGCAAGCATGCATGCAGTCACACACGCGCGCGCGCACACACACACACACACACACACAGGAATATTAGCCATTAAAAAAAAAAAGGAAATCCTACCATCTGCAACAACATGGATAGACCTTAAGGGCACTAAACTAAATGAATGCTGTGTCAGAAACAGCCTGAGAAATATCCTATCATGTCATGCACAGAATCTAAAAAACCAACCAAACAACAAACTCAAGATACAGAGAACATATTGATGATTGCCAGAGTTAGGGGATGAGGGGTGGTGAAATGGTTGAAGGGAATCAAAAGGTACAAACTTCCAGTTATAAAATAAGTAAGTCAGGAAGATGTAACGTACAACATAGCAAATATAGTTAATAATACTGTACTATATATTTGAAAGTTGCTAAGAGCTTAAAAGTTATCACAAAAAAATTCTGTAACTCTGTGACACATTAGACTTACTGTGATCATTTCACAATAAATACAAATACTGAATCATGTTGTACACCTGAAACTAACAATATTCTCTATCAATTATACCTGAATAAAAAAGAAAAGTGTCCAACAGTCTAGGCTCTATTACTAACTTACCTTGCAAGCTTAATCTTTTGCTTTGTTTAAATTAAAGTTTCTTTTTTTATGATAACACAGGTACACAAAAACAGAAAAAACTTTTTACATGTTTCCTGTTTTGATACAAGTAATATTTGACAGTATGTTCAGAACTGAAACCCTTAGGCAAGAGTGAAAATAGTACATTTACTAATTGCTATATAAGAATGAAACATAAGAAAAATTTTAAAAATTAACAGTGAAGCATCCATAGCATTAAGAAATTTGTCAATTAACTCACTGACACGCTCTCTACACTAGAGTCCCCTTCCTCCATGACCAAAGAAATCCATCTTACTACTACGCAAGAAATTTAGTTTCTTACTAAAACAAACAGAACCAAAAAAATACATACCCTTTATGAACATATGTTGTGGCATTATCTGGTTCCAATTCAATACATTTATCATACATTTCATCAGCTTTACCAAACTGTTGCTGATCTGTTAATGCCTAGGTGAGGAGATACTTCAGTTATATTAAGGTAACTGTCAACCTAAGCAATTAAAAGTATATTGTTTACTAATTATTAAAATTTACTTCATTTATCAATGTATTACCAAATAAAGTTATGGGGATACAAACTTATTTAGAACGTTACAACAAGGAGTTTTTACATGACATTGTTATAAATATGAAATCTTAACTGGCCTCTCTCTTTGGCAAGTGGTTAAATGCAATAGCAGATGTAGTAAACTATAGAATACATAAAATCTCACTCCTGGTGCCAGCTGTAATATTAGATTCTCACTGGTACATTCATGTCACTTATACTTTATCATAATACATCCTATTATGAGAATTTAAAGACAAAATACTCATTTGGAAGGATAAGTGCAAGTAAAGTGTGTTAAGTGTTATCTGAATCATTCCTTAATAATTAATTAAAGCAAAAAAGCAGCTGCAATCAGGTATTTTAAGGGAAATCCAATGGCAGAAATGGAAGAGTTGGTTAGTGGCTACCAGATCACAATCAAACCGTAACTATGAGAGTTGGCCAGTATCTAAGCTCAAACTTTGAGAACTTAAAAAAAGTTGTACTATGTCACTGTGTGTGTGTGTGTACATATATAAAGTTACATATAAATGTATGTGTGTGTGTGTGTGTGTGTGTGTGTGTACATATATAAAGTTACATATAAATATATGTGTATGTGTGTGTGTGTGTGTGTGTGTACATATATAAAGTTACATATAAATATATGTGTATGTATGTGTGTGTGTGTGTGTGTGTGTGTGTGTGTATAGAAGTGAAAACCAGAAGAGGGACCAAAGGATATAAATATTAGTGCAAACTATAATAAAGCTAATGCTAGTAAGAAGAAAGCTCAAGTAAGCCAAAACCTATTTTGAAGGTAGCACAGTCACAGGAATATGTACAATTAGGAAAGCTCTGTGAGAGAGTTGTTGCTAGTACTGATGTCTTTAAAAGCGAGTATGTGGCCTTTACTCTCTTAGCTGCTTATAGAAATAGGCACCAAAAAAAAGTCCTTTTTAATTTCATTTCAGTGATGTGGATGGTGTTATCCCCTGGTTTGTTCCTAATATAAGGCATAAACCCAAGTGTACCTAAGTTAATAGAAATGCCATACAATTATAATGTGTGTGTGTCCTGTTTTAACTTCTATACATTTTATAAAATTTTATATGTACATGCTTTTACAATAAATTAAATACAGCATGTAAACAGCAACCAGTGTTTCATTTATTATCATCATCTGCCTAGGAATGTTAAGAACAGAGACTGAAGAAATAAGATTACTTGTAACTGAGGTGAAAGAACTTCTGGGCTGTACTTCATACTCCAGAGAATTATTAGAGAATTTCAATCTCTAACAATGGAGTAATATGTAGGGCCATTAGAGAACAGATCCAGTAAAAATCAATTTTCTCACACTCTCTCTTAATAAAACCTCAGAAAAAGTTTCACCCTGTGGAACTCTTTTCTTTAACTTGACCAAAGATATAGTATGAAGGAAATTAAGAAGAAAATAAGCAACCTTAAGAATGGTTTGGAGGTAGGAGTCTACCACAGATGGTCATTTTTAAATGTTTCCTATTTCTGTGATGTGTAGGTAGGTATGACAACATTTCTTTGGAATAAAAAAATAAGATAGAAATTATATAGAGTATTAAGATGAATGGTTTATGTAGATACCAAAAGCAACTTTTACCTTAAAGACTAAGAGAAAATAGTCATTCAGAGATCATTTAGTTGGAGGGAAAAGTTATAACAATGGCTGCTAAGAAGCCAATCATTTTGAATTAAATGCAAAGACTCCAAACTACACTAAAAAGTGAAAATAATTTAAATTTAAATCCTATTTCACATAGCTTGAATCCTAAACCAAGATTTTAGACAAAAACAAAAAACAAAAAAACAAGTTAAAATGAGCTGTTACAGCCTATCCAACCATTTAAAAGGAAAATGATCAAAATGAAAGAACACCCTTTCTTTCCATGGACATTTTTACCACCAATGGAATGTAGCAAATTTTTCTAAGGAATTAAATTTTACAAATCCAATCCAAATGAAAACATGAGAGAAGTGTTCTGCTTAAGCTTCCCCATGCTCCGAGCTTAGGGCAATACTTTTTCTACCTGTACAACATAGAAGTCCCTCCTGAGGTGACTCAGGACCATCCTGAAGGCCTGGAGAATCAAAGAAGGAACAAAGACATCTACTTCCACAGAAGCTGCAATCAGGGAAGCACTGTTCTGATTTCCATACTGGGATTCAGCATATAAATACAGTTCTTTAAAAAAGGGTTGGAAACTGGAAAAATATGACAATCGCATTTACCTGTGCATACAGTGCATAGCCTTCAGCGCACTTAGGAAATTTCTTTATGACCTCTTCAAAACCCTTCATAGCTGCTTGGATTTGTGAAGAATTGTTTCCCGTATATGCTTGGCGATACTGTTTAAAAAATCAAAACAGGCCTGTCTAATCAAGAACTAAAACTCATGGAATGTTAACATATCACAAAAGTCACACAAATATTTCCAAAAAAGCAGGTGATTTACTAACATAATTTGCTGCACCTAAAAGTTTAAAAAAAAATAGCCCTGCAGCAAGGGATCCAAAAGCTATGTACAACTGGGACTTCACTGCTACTCACTATACATACAACTCCAAAACGTCCAATACTCTAGGAAAGGGTGTCCTAACTTGTCAGAACATAACTCTGCATATAAAGGGGGGGGGGGGCGGAGAAGTTAAATCTAATTTACTATCCTTTTGCTAAGTGTTATAAAATTCTTTTATCTAATAACATTTTTCATCTACAATACACAGGACAGACTCCATTTACAACGGTGGTCCCATTAAGATTATAATGGAGCTGGAAAATTCCTATTACCTAGTGACATAGCTGTCGTAACATATCAACACTACAAATTACAGGTTTGTGGTGATGCTGGTGTGAACAAACCTGCACTGCTAGTCATGTAAAAGTATGACATATATAATTACGTACAGTGTGCAATCCTTGATACTGATAATAAATTACTGTTACTGGTTTATGTATTTATTATACTCTACATTTTATCATATAAAAAAATGTTTGTTGTAAACATGTTACACAGGCAGCAGCCTCATACATCTCGCATTTATGCCTATTAAGTGCATTATTTTCTCTTGTGCTTGATTCAATATCATGTTGTTTTATACAGTAACATGCTGTACAGGCTTGCAGGCTAGGAGCAAGAAGGCTATACCACGTAGCCTAGGTGTGTAGTGGGTTATACCATCTAGGTTTCTGTAAGTGCACTGATGTTCACACAATGACAATCACCTAACAACCCATTTCTCAGACGTTATCAATGTTGTTAAGCAGTGCATAGCTGTAAATGTTAGTGACCCAATTTCTAAAATTCTTTTAGGACTCAAGCTATAGAGCAAACTGGAAGTACCTCATTTCACTATAAATGGACTTATTTCCCTAATTTCCAGCTTTGTGTTTCTGAATATTAATAGCTCTAACAAGGTAAGGTGAGAGAGCAGTTATTTGGTCTCACCACTGCAGTTATTTCCTCAAAATGTTTTTGTCCTTTGTACTAGTTTATGGTACAGAAGTAGGGAGAGCAATGCTGTTTAGGAGAGCACAAAAATCAGGAGCAACCATCTATTGAGATGAACTCAGAATACATCCAGAGAAACACAGCAGTAGCACCTCAATGAACATACATACACACCTCTGTTCCCCCAGACTAACATGTTTTCCCCATAGGCATCCTTTGGGGGAAAAAGATGACTTTGTAGACAAAGAAATACTCATTTTTGTTAACAATGGGGAAATAAAAATGATGTTTAGGAAAATACAAAAGCAAGTAGAACCTACCAATGCAAAACACTTCTGAGCTTGTGCCAGAGCAGACTCAGGTCTTAATCTAATACATTCGTCAAAATCTGCCACTGCTTCTTCAACTTGATCAAGCAGTATTTTCAGCTAAGGAAAAAATACATAAATGCAATTTAAAATGATGCATCCGTTAAGTATACACTGTCTCTTATGACAACTTAAGCATAATGCTAAGTATGTACTAATTATTCAATACAGAATTACTTTCTAAGGAGAGTGATTTAGAACATCTTATAATTTTAAAAGATTATAAAACTTAAAACTAGTGTCCAATTTTTAAAAAAGCATTATAAACCTATCACTTTTACACTGCAATTTTGATTACGCTTAAGCAAGAAGCCTTTTCTTCTATATAACTAGACATTTCTATACTTTCAAATTTCAAAGCAGATCAGAGATCCAATCACTAGATTTCAAAATAATTTTAAGATACTACCAATAAGGATCAAAATGTCAAGAATTTTAAGAGGTTATCTCATCACTTGTCAACACCCTTCAGACAGAAATAGTAGGTAAGATTTACCATTAGAAAGAACTTCAGCCCATACATTCCACCATAATACATTCCAAATGATGTTTAAACAGGTAGATTTATAAAGTCATGTTTTCCCCAGAGGAGGCTCAAATTAGGAATTGTTTTCTTCACTACTAAAAAGCAAATATGCAGATCATAACTACGTTCAAGAGATTCTTTTTTTGTAGCGTTTGGATAGTCCAGGCCAAATATTTCCTTACAGCAAGAGGCCCACAAAAATCATTCTGTTGATTCTAACATTAACTCAAAATGCTCATTAACTGTTTTTAATGTTTTACTCATTGAAAACCTCTGAACCAAAAACACCTGAAACACAAACTTGAACTGGCAAACCAACATTTGCAGGCTTTTCTCTTTTTTTGTAAATAAATACCAAAACTATAAGGACAAATGTTTAAGATGGGAAGAAATAAATGCCAAACCAAACTGTGAACCACTGTGATACTCCTTTGTTAACCGCTATCAGAAGTGATGTAAGAAAACTTTAAGACTCAAATGTGGTATGAAATTCCTCAATCCAAACATCCGAACTATTGGTAAGAAAATATTTACCTGTCCGCGGTGGTGATAAACATCTGCATTCTGAGGGTCAATGTCAGCAGCCATGTTAAAATCCTGAGTAGATAGCAAAGGCTGCTGCTGTTGCATGTACATGCTGCCTCTTTTGATGAGAGCATTTGCTCGAAGCTACATACCCAAAATGAGAAAAGGTTCATCATCAATCCTCTTTATTCTAATTTAGATTTTTAAAAAATAACAGCTGTATTGAGATATAATTCACATACCATAAAGCTCACCCATTTAAAGTATACAAGTCAGTCATTTTTAGTATACAGAATTGTGCAACAATCACCACTATCTAACTCCAGAATATTTTCATCACCCCCAAAAGAAACCCCATACACATTAGCAGTCATTCTCCTTTCACCCTCTAATCCATCAATCTACTTCCTATTTCTATGAATTTCTATATTCTGGACACTTCATGAAAATGGAGTCATACATTATGTGGTCTTTTGTGTCTGGCTCCTTTTACTTAGTATGTTTTCAAGGTTCATCTGTTTTGTAGCACATATCATACTTTATTATTTTTATGGCTAAATGTTATTTTAATGTATAGCTGTACCAACCACATTTTATTCATCCATTCATCAGTTAATGGACAGCTGAGTTGTTTCCACTTTTTGGCTATTATGAATAACGCTGCTATGAACATCCATGCAAATGTTTTTGTGTTGACACATATATTCAATTCTTACCTAGGAGAGGAATTGCTGGGTCATATGCTAACTCAGTGTTGAACTTTTTGAGGAACTCTCAAACTAATTTCCAAAGGGATTTTATCATTTTACATTCTTGCCAGCAATGTATGGAAGTTCCAATTTCTTCACACCCTCACCAATACTTCTAATTGTCCATCTTTCTGATTATTGCCATCCTAGTGGGTGTAAAGTGGTATCTTGTGATTTTGATTTGAATGTCCTCAATAAATAATAGCTGAACATCGTTATGTGTTCTTATCGGTCATTTGCATATATTCTTTAGAGAAATGTCTATTCAGATCCTTCACCCATTTTTAAATTGAGTTGCCTTTTTAACTGCTGAGTTGTAAGAAGAATTCCCTATATATTCTGGATGCAAGCCATTTATCAGACATAATGATTTGTGAATATTTCTTCCCATTCCATGGAATGTTTTCTTTTTCTCAATGGAATCCTTTCAATCACAAAAGTTTTAAATTTTGATGAAATCTTTTTTTTTTTTTTTTTGGCTTGCTTGTATTTTTGGTGTCATATCTAACGAACCACTACCTAACTCAAAGTAATGAAGATTTCCTGTTTTCTTCTAAGAGTGTTATATTAGGTTGGTGCAAAACTAATTGTGGTTTTGGACCGTGCATTTTAAATCATTATAAATGGGCTCAAACACATCTTTATTAATCAAAATAGGAACCATTACAATCAACGCATTTTTGCCAGCGAGAAATAAATTTTTTATTTCTGTAGCATAAAAATCTGTGCATTAGGATTCAACAAACTCTTGGAAAGCCATTTTCTGCATCCTGCTGGTTGTGGAAGCGTTTTCTCTGTAAAAGGTTGTCAAAATGCCTGAAGAAGTGGTAGTCGGTTGGTGGGAGGTCAGGTGAATAGGAAGGATAAGGTAAAACTTCGTAGCCCAATTTGTTCAATTTTTGAAGTGTTGGTTGTGCGATGTGCAGTTGGGCACTGTCGTGGAGAATTGGGCCCTTTCTGTTGACCCATGACAGCTGCAGACATTGCAGTTTTCAGTGCATCTCATCGATTTGCTGAGCGTACTTCTCAGATGTAATGGTTTTGCTGAGACTCAGAAAGCTGTAGTGGATCAGACAAGCAGCAGACCACCAAACAGTGACCATGACCTTTCTTTGGTGCAAGTTTGGTTTTGGGGCTTTTTTTCAGTCCAACCATTGAGGTGGTCATCGCCAGTTGTCGTATAAAATCTACTTTTCTTCTCAAGTCACAATCCAATTGAGAAATGGTTCGCTGTTGTTGCATAGACTAAGAGAAGGCAACACTTCAAAACGACGATTTTTTCAATTTCTGGTCAGCTCTGGTGAGGTATCCACTTATCGAGCTTTTTCACCTTCACAATTTGCTTCAAGTGCCAAATGACCATAGAACGGTCGACACTGAGTTCTTCGGCAAGTTCTAATGTAGTTTTAAGAGGATCAGCTTCGATGATTGCTCTCAATTGGTTGTCAACTTACGATGGCTGGCCACTACACTCCTCATCTTCAAGGTTCTGGTTTCCTTTGCAAAACTTCTTGAATCACTACTGCACTGTACGTTCATTTAGCAGTCCCTGGGCCAAACGTGTTGTTGATGTTGCGAGTTGTCTCCGCTGCTTTACGACCCATTTTGAACTCAAATGAGAAAATCACTCGAATTTGCTTTCTGTCTAACATCATTTCCATAGTCTAAAATAAATATAAAATAAACAGCAAGTAATAAGTCATTAGCAAAAACACATAAAGCGAGAAATGCGCACTAAAATGATGTATAACATAACCACATTTATTTAAGAATGTATTCCAATATCAAACGGCAAATTTCAACCATGCAAAAACTGCAATTACGTTTGCACCAACCTAATAGTTTTAGCTGTTACATTTAGGTCTCTGATCCATTTGAGTTAATTTTTGTGCACGGCATATGACAGGCATCATTACTACTTGCTATTAAAACAGAAAGTCATGATCATAAAGCAGGATACATTTTTCATGGCAAAGCTACATATATATATCTTCCTGAATAAAACAAGCAAGAATGCTCCCACAATTATAATAATGATAGAACATATTTGTAATCAGCAGGAAATTAAACATAAAATTATTGGAGTACATTCAATTTGAAAATCTCATTTTGAAAAGAACTTTTAATGCTTAGTTGTAATTACTTTTGTTTACAAGAAGTTTAGATATTGGTTAACAAATACAGTAGACTCTCAGTTAACAAGCACCCGTAAGGATTCGTAGATGCTGGATAAATGTAAGGAGACTCTCTGTGAACCTCAACTCAAGCTACCGGCAAAAACTGCCAGTTGCTTGAGTTCTCATTAACGAAGAGTCCACTGTACTTAGGCCTTCAAAATAACTTTTATATTCTAAAAAATATATGAATGATTCATGTGGAGGTGAAAAGAAAGCCACAGTTCATTTAATTCAATGAAGAAACAGGCTACAGAGTTAACAAGTAAGGAATAGAGTTAACTGGTGGCTAAGTTCTGTCTTTAGCTCAGTTACACTGAGTTGAAAGCTCATATATTCAACCAACCCCCACACCCCTGCCAATCTGAATTCTGTAAATTACATACACATAAGAACACTGAAAATAAAAACCTATCCCAATGACACAACTACAAAAACTTTTGTTATATCTCAGTATCTATGTCATATTTTTAGAACCTGTATTTTTTCATGTAACCTAAGATCTTTAAAATATATTAAATGTGCATATTTTTATTAAATTCATTTTATAACCTTTTATACTACATAATGCACCTTACGGCATTACCTAAAGCACTGCTATCTCACCCTTACCTGTATCCACATATGAAGTCCATTACAGTAAGCACTGCTACAATGGAAAGCTGAAGCTGCTAGATATTACAGAAAAAAAAAAATCTCCTTTCCTAGCTAAATATTATTGATATTTATGTTTCGGCTTCACTACACCAACCCAATCATCATTAGATGCAGTTCCTTCCAAAACAAAAAAGGCCATTTGGAAAATGTCAACTGCAATGCAAAAAAATTGGCAAAACATATCTAAAAGCCTCAATTTTATTTATTATTTTTTTATACAAACAGTAACACATTTGTAAACATACCTTCACATTAGCTTCTTTCAAACTGATGACCTTATCTAAATCTGGTTTCGCTGCATTAGCATTGCCAATAAGCAGGTAGAAGGTGGCTCGTAGTAATAGTGCTTCTGCCATGTATTTGCCTTGAGCTTCTATTTCTTTTGAGCATTCACTTATGATTTTATCATAGTTTTCTTCTTCCATATATTGTTTGGCCTTTAAATATCCAGAACTGAAAATAAAAAGGAACACAGGAAAGTATTTACTAAGAGAGGATAAAATGCTAGAACTCGCTACATTTAGTGTCACTGAATTAAACAAATGTCTATTTCCCCTTAAGTCAGTCAGCCAGAGGAGGACGGCAGCAGGGCAGGCGGGTAACACAGGATTTCTGATGCGGACTGGGATTTTCTTGATGCCTGGGAGTTTTCAAAAAGGAAACAGCAGTCAATGGCAGAAACCTAGGGTTACTGCCCAGGCTTAGACATTTAGTTATGTGCAAAGACGAGCTAATGACAGACTGATCTGCAACAAGGACAAGTCTTACTCACTTTTATACCTGTGACACATTGATGGCACTCAACAGTTATTTTATGACTGAGAGAAAGAACAGACAAATAGGAAATAATCAAAAGGGGTTCAGGGTCACAGAAGCCAAGGGAAGGAGTGTGACCCAAGCTGGCTTGGTAAAGATCACTGTCTGAGCTGTGGAAAATGGACTGCAAGAGAGCAAGCAGAAGGCAGAGAAACACCTGAAGGGCTCTCATCCAGAAGTTGTGTTGTTTTAACAAAAGAGTAGATCTAGAAGGAATAGGTAGCAATGCCAAAGCAGCAAATATAAGATTCTTCCATCAAAAAGGATTAAAAAAAAAACAAACAAAAACAAAACAAACCACTCATCCCTACTTCTCTTAAAATGCAGTGACCACAATATCATTCATTATTTTTCTAACATGATGACTTATCAAGGATGCTTGTAGAAGGGATTTTTTTGAACTCAAGGAATTTATACAAGATGAGCTTTAAGGGGTCTTACAAATACATACAAAGTACTGCAAATTGAAGTACATTTTCTCCTTTCATTTGTTACATATCCTGAGTAAAGAAAACTGCTGACTTAAAAGTTATTGGTCAAAATCTCATAAACTCTGTACTACCCTTTCCTACAATTACATTCTAATAATCCTTCACTCTTGTTTTGTTCCTTAGGTCACCAGGCTAAGAAAACAAAATGATTAACTCATAATGGAAGTAATAATAGTTCCTACTTATTGAGAACTTAAGTGCTAGAAGCTTACACGTAACCTCAAAATAACCCTCACGTGTAAGTATTATTAGCCCCATTTTTAAAATGATGAGGCTAAAGCTCAGAGTAAAGCAGAATTAAAAAACTTAGGTCTAATCCTGATGAAAGGTAGCTATCTAAGCCTTACCACCTTTTACTATAGCTTTTAGAATAATGCTATTAACTTCATTGTAGTTGTTCTGGGACAAGGACTACTTCCTAACCAGAACAGGAAATTACTGGCATCATCTTAAATATTTACTACCCAACTATGATTTTCTGAAAAGACTGAGCATCAAATAACTAAAATTTGAACATCTTGGTACAATTATGCATAGTATCCTCTCTTGAAAGGTGGCCAATGTTGGAAAAAAGCCATCTGTTTCTTCAAATTTTCCAATATGCTATAAATGCAAAAATCTGCCTTGCTACAGGAACAATATTCCCTTTTCTTCCAAATTCATTAAAAAATGTCATGCTCAGAATAATTTCCTATTTTCTCTTAGAAAAGAGAGCTAGCCTTAACAGCAAAATACAGTATTGATAAATATAAAGGGAAAAGCCAGATAAGTGATTTATATACTAGATTATATCACTGATCTCAAGTTGTAAACATGGTATCTGATACTGTACTTTGGTTTCAACTCTACATGATTAAACACACGAAGTCCCAAGAAGGGCATTTTCCTAGTCAAGCAGAAAAAAACTCAAAGAAAGTCACTCTTTTGGGCATTCCTAAGCACCTCATAGTTTGTAAATAAACTTCCCTTGCACTAAAACATTTGGCTATTCAGCTACACGATAATTCTCAAGTTAGTGCCCCTATTCAAGTAAAGCCAATTACTTGACCCAGTGGAGATCCACTTAAGAATGTCACGTAGGACCCTAAAAGCAGGTGGACTCCTGGCAGTAAAACCTTAAGTGACCAGAGAAGTAACTCTCAGAATGTAATAGACACATATGAGAAGTGATTGTATTTATATCTATCTATAAAGAGATTTTTTTTTTTTTTTTGAGATGACTTAAGAGCTCCACTTAGGCACTACGGCAGAAAAAAATCAAAACAAAACAAAAAATCACCCCCAAAACATTAAGCAGATATGATACTTGATACACTTACTTTTCTTTCACTTCTAAGGCCTCCCCTTCCTTATCTTTATCTTCGTCAGACTTCTCTCCTTTAAGCATGGGTTGAGAAATTATATCATCCGTGAAAGAACTGAAGTAAGATTTGATAAACTGTGGAGATGGCATCAGAGGTTCACGATTCTGAAATTTAATCATGTTTAAAAATATCAAAATGAGAAAACACTAACCAAAGAAACAGGTACATTTGTAGAATCCTAAGAATGACTACTGTAAAACTTGGAATCTCTTTTTTTAAGTAACTAAAGGATAGATAATATTAGACTTCAAACTGTAAGACAGTGGAATGGCAAACTTGCTAGTCCCAGAAATTCAGGCAGGTTTTAAATGAGAGCCTTTCCCCTCTCCAAAGATGTAAAATATTAAGAACTCTTAGAACCACTTACAAAAGTAAAAGTAAAAATAAAAGTAAAAGAAAGTGAAATTGGGAACACGGGGGTCAAACAACTGCTGAGTGAAAATGATCTCCTTCCCCTGGTCCCAGTCATAGAAAACCATATCGCAATATACTACTCAAGCCCACACCTTGCACAGGCACAGAAATGGTATGTTCATTTACCATGGGCTTTCATCCGTCCTATACTGCATCCAAAGATCTTTATAGTAAGTGCCTTTGAACGTCAGAATGAAATCACACTTCCTGTTTTAATTACTACTTTTTGGCATGGCAACCTTATTCATAATTATAGGAGTATTTTGTTTCTCCTTACAGTACAATTAGAATGATAACATTTTAAAGGAAGAGAGAAGAGGGAATAACAGCTAAAGGACTCTCATATATTTTGGACCCTTGATCTACAAAATTCAACCCCCAACTTTTTAAATGAAGATGTAGAATGTAAAATGTATAACAAATATCATTTCTGTTGTTTTGGTAGATTTAATATATTTGTATTTGCAGGAGGGGAAAAAAAGGAATATGCCTGTGTAATTAAATGATCTACTGTCGGATAGATGAGATTCAAAAACAAGAAAACTGAACGGGATTTCTAAGGGAAACCCTGTATCTTTGTACTCTGTCTGGGGAGAGATTCAATAATGTCTAAATTTGGGATTCTATAAATATTTTAAATCAAATGGTCACTCATCGAGTGACAAACAGGCCTTAGGTACTTCGATAAGATTCTGAGTAGGAATACATAGTGGTAATCATTTACCATTTTAGAGTAAAAGCTTAAATAGACATTTAAATAGCACTTACTGGAGCCTGAGTAAATTATTAATGTCTTTTTGTTTCCTATTTCAGCTTAGAAATGAAGCTGTCTCCTCCTTGCCTAACACAGAGTTACAAATTAAAAATGAAAACAATGTTATAAGTAATGAAGTTAAGTATCAAAGTAACAAGATACAAATTCTAGCTCTGTCACTTATTAGATACGTGGCCTTGCATATGTCGTTTTCATTTTTCTCATCTCTAAAATGGCAACAAAAATACTTGCCTTATTTATCTTACAATGTTATTGTAAAAATCAAAATAATATATTTTGTGATTTACAAAGTGGCATACAAATACAGAGGGTATCAAAAATGTATACACATTTTAAGAAAGGAAAAAACTGTATTAAAATTGTAACACTTAATACATACAGATACCAAAAGATGAATATAAGTCACATTTGACTTCTGCAATTCCAAGAGGTACTCAAAGCAGTTATCATCAGTTTATGTAATACAAAGATAACAGCTCCTTAAGTGTATACATTTTTTTGGCACCCTAGTATACGTGGAAACTGATTTGGAACCTATGTAAATGTAGGTTAACTTATACATTTCTTTTCCACCCTTCAGTTCAACCAGTAAAATTACTCAATAATAACATTAGATAAATATACACAAGGAAACTAGGTTCCTTCAAGGTTCAATGTGTGAGGCTCTAACAAGATATTTTACAAAGTGTTTTGAGAAACATCAGTTTTGTAAGATGCTCAAGGGGAAAAAAGGTTCCATGGTTTAAAAATACTGGGAACCAATAGAGCTATATTCCTCTTAGAGATTCACAACACATCCTGGGCACGTGAAAGGCTCGCCAAGTAAAGAAACCTGTTTTAACTCAGCTAATATTCAGAGATGTAAAGTTAAAAATGTACACAGCTTATTAAAATTAATTTAAGAGAATTTTCTGAAATTTAGCAGAAAATCTCCAGTGATGTTTAGTGATACCTGTGGTACTCCCACAGCACTCATATCCTTCCATGACACTTCATCATATCATGCTGTTTATACTTATTAATAGTCTCTCTCTCACTAAACTGTAATTCTGTAAGGGCAAAGCCTGTTATCTTTGCACCCTTCTAAATGCCCACCATGGAGCTTTGTTCAATAAATGTTCCTTGAATAAAGCCATCTATTACTGACTGCTTAAAATCAATGCCAATTTATACAGTATACCTTTAAAGATTTCAATGATATAGAATATGCACTAGCAATTTGTTTCTATAAAAGGCCAGACAGTAAATATTTTAGGTTTTTCAGACCATACAGCATCTGTCTCAACCCCTCAACTCTGCCATTGTAGCTTAGAAGCGGCCAAAAATAATGTGAGTGGCTGAGTTCCAATAAAACCTTACTTATAAAAACAGGTGGCAGACTAGAGTTGGCCTGTAAGCCATTTTCGGGCAACTCCTAATATAGATGCACTCTCTCGGTATTCTCCAGGTACAATACTGAACACAACCTACATTCTTATTAACAAAAGATAAGCCACAAAAACCCAGGTTTAAAGGAAAAATATAATCCAGATCTAATTGCAGTTACCGTTACCACCATGCCCAAGTTTTAAGTAATATAAATTAGAAACAACCATGCATAGTGTATACTCCCTCTATTAACCAACTTAAATTAATTTACCTTGTATTTTTCTTTGGCTTTCTCTTTTCCAAGAAGTTTAAGAACTTTATCAGCTAACAGCATGCTTTGTTGATTTTGGAACCCTTCTAATATACACACAGCAGTGACATCTAGAAATGATGGAAGAGCAAAAGTATGAAACTATTGCAAAGATGATTAATAGTATCAAATGGGCACACCACTACCACCAAAAGCCAAACTAAATACATAGCCTTAAGTGGGTATCAATTTCTTTTTCCAATGAGTTCATTCCTAACACTTTAGTTTTAGATACACTGTGACTAAACTCAAAGCTCAGTCACTTCACTTCTATGAGATACACTTTCCTCACCTGAGAAATGAAAGGGACGACAGTGTACAATTTGTGATGTTTCTCACAGCTCTAACATTTTACACAGCAAATAAAATAAGGAATCCAGGATCATTTTCTTTGGGCCAGTAATTACAGGCTAAATCAACAATGATGTGGTTCTCTGATGTCTGGTCTTTTTAACAGGTCTCAGAGTTACTCCTTATCTCCAAAGTCATCTTGTCAGCGCTCTCAATTAAATCTACTTCAAAACAGCATTTTCATCTGGTTATGCCACAGCTCACGTACGGAGGTTTGAAATTAAAAAGATCAGTGGTTCCTTAATCTCCGAACCTTTCATTTAAAGTGCTCAAACAATGGCTGTTGCTTCTTGAACTCAATTGCTCACCATTTCAAATCCTTGCTCCTCCAAACAAGTCAATCTGCTGTTATACGTCCTTGATAACCTGGTCGGTGTCATTATCAATGTCTTTTCCCCATCCCGCTTCTCCTGTCTAAAATCTACTTAACCTCTTCTGGCTCAAAACCCAGAATTCTCTTTTTCAAAGAAATACTCCTTCCACTCACCACCAAAATATATAACACCACGAAATCTCAAATTTCTCTAAGATGTTCTCTGAATTACTCTCATTTGATAATCCAGACTTTAAAAAATAAGACAATTTTTTATGCTTTTAAATGTTATTAAAAATAATTATGGCTAAATCTTCTGATTATTGGTGGTTTTAATTTAAATATGTCAGATTTAAATGTGTAGTGGAAAGCACTTTTAGGCTGTAGAAATTACATTTTGATTTAGATCCATATCACCCAGAAGAATGTACTTTAAAAAGCCTGTGGCCTATACTCTCTTTGTAAAGTTTGGGTAGCAGATATGGCCAATTAGAGGCCACAGAATATTTATAGTACTTACCAAGAATGGCAAATTCACTTTATGCTTTGGACCAATTATATAATTTCTAACTGGGTATAAAATAGTGTTTGAAAATACCATGGGCAAAAGATAAATTTTTTTTTACTGATTCATCTCAAATTATTTTATAGAATATTAACTAAAAACAGGTAGTATCTTAGAAGCACTATCACTTACTAAAATTTCTTCATTTCTTATTCATGCAATTATACTGATGCTCATTAACTGCAAAGTTTCAAATGTGTGGTTATATAAACTCCAAATCTTAATATTCATTTAATTCTATAGTTGGGAACAGAGACGATACTCAAATATCAGCAATCTCAGTTTAAACCAGGAAACAAAGTCTCAACTGGGGAAGATTTGAACTTTCATATATGCATAAGTAATTTCTCTCCTAACAGAGTTTCATATAAATTTACCAATGACTACAAAGCCTTTTGTAATTTCCATATGGAAACAAAGGAAACAAAAATACTCTCACCTTCTAAACATTCCTTCTTATTGTCTAGCTTCTCGTGGGCTTTTGCACGTCTAAAGAGAGCTTTCACATATTTGGGATTAAGTTCAACAGCCTTTGTACAATCTTGTGCCACCTCTTTCCATTTTTGCTGCAATTGAAAGTATTAAAACAAAAGTCACACTAAAGGAAGTACTGTTTGACAGAAATCTGTTTTCCAAACTTAATAGGCTGAGTATTAAAGAGTCCCGCAATAGAAAAAAAGTATTCCCAAATCATACAAAGAGTTAATATCCATAATGTAACAGCTCATAGAAATATCTGTAAGAGATATGCAAACTGATTTTTTAAAAACAGGCATAGTACATAGTTAGGCCATATTTCTACCACCAAATCTACAAACCTATCTGCATCTAGGTGCTCATATCATCTCCTTCTTATGTTATAATTGAGGAAGTAGCCCTCTTCATCAAAGGCCTACCCTCCACCTATGATATGGACCCACACTCTTCCCATTTCAAGGACTTCACTGTTACCCACCTTGCTTCTCCATCAATCTCTACTAAATCATTCCCATGAGCATAAAAAAAATTGTGCTAGTATTGTCCATCTTTTAAAAACTCTTTATTCCATTAATTCACTGCAGCTATTACCCCATTTCTCAGTTCCTCTTTATTTTCAAACCTCCAAATAGTTACCACTCTAGTACTTGATTTCCATCTACCTCATTGGCTGCTGCTTCTCAACTGCCTTTGCTGAATTCTCTCCCTCTACCTGATCTCTACACACTGGAATCCTCAAGGCCTCACCTCTTCTCTCTCTCTAGGTAATCACATCTATAGTCCGGTCATCACATAACATCTACAATTAGATGACTACCAAATTTAACTCTTTAGCCCCAACCACTTTCCTAAAACAGACATTTCTCAAGTCAACTGTCTACTTAGCTGTCTCACTCCTTTCCCCACCCCACTATTATTAAAATTCCTGTTTCTCTTCACTTTTCACATCCAATGTTGTTGGTCTTCAGCTTTCCTTCATGTCCCACCTAGGCTACTACAACATCCTTACTTAAATCTCCCTGCTTCCATTCCTGCCTCTCTCCAATAAAGTCTTGACAGAACAGTGAGAGCAATTTTAGATGATGTCACTGCCCTACTTAAAACCCTTATATATTTCCCATTACACTCAGAATCAAATCCAAACTCCTTACCACTACAAAGCTTTGCCTGATCTGGCCTCTGCTACCTCTTCAATTTCATGCCTTTTTACTCTAGGATCCTTTACACTGCATTAATCACACCAAACTCTTTCCTACCTCAGAGCAATTATACATACTGTTTCCTCTTTAACACTTTCTTTCCCACTGTTTTATACATCAACCCCATCTCCAGTTATTCCTCTATTACAGAATCATGTCTTTCTTCAAAGCATTTATCAAATGTCATTTAGTAATTCATTATTTAGCTATCCTCAAGTTCTACGCATTGTTTGTGTTTATAGACTACCAGCTCCTACCATAGTAACCTTCCATATATGAGACAGTAATAAAATTTGGTTGAATAAATGAATGCAGAGAATACAAATGCCCAATAAACATAGAAAAGGATGGTCAACATCCCAAAAAGTGCAAATTAAAATAATGAGATAGTATTTTTCTCCTACCAGAGTGGCAAATACTATTAAGACTGATAATCATAGCAAGACACAGGAAAACAAGCATGCTCATTGCTCATGTTATTGTTGGAAGTAGGTATAGATGCTATCTTTTAATATTTCAATTTCTAGAATTTTATCCTCCCAAAAGTATGTAAAAACAAACAAAAAACAAAAAACACCCCAAAATATTTACTGCAACAGGGACAACAGAAAGCAATCCAAATGTTTATCAATAAAGAGATGTTTTCCACTATACAACCATATAACAGCTACTACCTGGAGCCTTTAAAGAGAAACAAAACAGATCTGTGTATGCTAATAAAAGCTGTACAGGAAAGATACAGTGGTAACTGAAAAAATATGTTGCTAACAATGTGTTGCTCTTTTTTCCCCTACCTTTGCTACTATTCCATCTATGGAGATAAAAAGTTGAATAGTCTCACACTGTTGAGGAGGATAGGGTCACCAAAAACTTTAACTTGCTATATTACCTAATTTTATTTAATCTGCTAGCATGTAACTTTGGATTGTATTTGTAGCAAGCAAAACTAAAATTTGTTTCTCAGAAAGTTATGTAATTAAAGTATATAAAAACAAAAATTCTGTAATTTCCAGACAACTTCAAAATCTATTTATTAGATTTGAGTGGCATTAACTGAAATGTTATGCAAATAAGGAGAAACAGAAAGAACAGAAAAACCACCTAGAATACTTACCAATTGTTCAAAGGCAGCAGCTCTATTTTGATAAAACGTGGAAAGGTCAACATTCTTCTCTGTAGGGCATAAACTAATAGCCTCAGTATAGCACTGAATAGCTTGTTCATATTTTCCTGCTTTAAAATACTTGTTGCCTTTGTTCTTGGCTGCTTGGGCTCTATCAAGAGAGTTCTGAAATGAGAAGAAACAATTATTAAATACTTATCAATACTCAGGGACAGATTCAGATCACAGTGATTAAAGGATAAACTGACAGAACAAAAATAGGATAGAATGGCTGTTTACAGTGCAGGTTGTTTCATATAAATATTTTCATAGGATAGTCTCAGTAGTAAGATTGCTAAGCCAAAAGGTTTATACATTTTTAATGTCAAAAATACTCACTTGTCAAAAAAAAAAAAGGCTGTAGTTCTTTAATGTACCACTTTCCCACCATTCCTGCTAGCAACAGGTATGACAGCTATGTTTAATTTTCGCCAGCCTAATGAGTATAAAATCTTGATTCTCAAACAAGGGTGATTTTACCCTCCAGGTATATTTGACAATGCCTGGAAACGTGATGGTCACAACTGGGGGTGGTAGAAGGAGCTACTGGCAGTGGACAGACACCAGGAATGCTAACCTTCTACAATGCACAGTACAGTTCCCCCTCCACAAACACAACAAAGAATTATTAGATTCAAAATGTCAGTAATGCCAAGGCTGAATAGCCCTGGTATAAAGTAACATTCCACTGTTTTAATTTGCATTTTCCTCGTTATTAATGAAAATCTTTTCATGTTCATTGTTTATTTGGCTTTCGTGTTCTGAAAACCACTTCCTCATGTGCGTTGCTAATTTTCTATTAGGCTGTTTGTCAACAGTGTAACATAGACACTAGAAATACTTCGTATCTTCATTACAGTTGATATTCCAATTCTAAATTCTATTTTTGCTGATCAATACGTTTTTTGCATTCCTATCTTTGTCTCAGAGTCTAATTCCTGGAGGACCAACCATTTACACTCCACGTGTACAATATGGAAGAGCTGGCACTTAACACGCACCGAGGACAGCTGCAGACACGGCAGTCGTCACACGGAAAACATCTCTGTAGGCAAATCCAGTTGTCTGGGTTCCTGTTACTAGGCCCAAGAACGTTGTGGCATGTGTTTACCCAAAATTTTGTTTGTCAACAGCTCCAACTTTAACAAATATGTGATTATGAAAGAGTCCATGTACCTCCAGAAGGTAAATACTGACAAAGCAGAAGCAGCAGCAGTCGCCCCCACAAATAACTTACAGGGGCCCCGAAAGTATGCAAAGTAGCTCAGGGGCACAGGGTATCTCAGGCACTAGGAAAGATAACCACCCTTTTTACATGGGGGTTTTTCTCCCTGACTCGTGCTTCATTTTTCTTTGCTGCGTTTTCCTTCCATTTACATTTTGTTTCCCATTTTAATCTGACTACCGCTGGAGTTATTTTTTAAATGTATAGTGTATAAAAAATTTGTAGGTAACTGTCTAAGTTCAGAATATTAAACAGCTAGTTTCAGCTACTCAGTGTCAATAAGGAACAAGCTATTTTAAATCTAGGATGTAGAAGGATGAAAGAAACCAAATAAAGCCCAATGAATTAATAGGTAAATATAAAATCTTCCATTTGTCAAAACTATTAATCATCTTTCATAAACTTTGACAGTAAAAACCAGAAGTCTCTTATGTAGCTCTGGGTTCTGGAATCAAGTAATTGCTGCAAAACTGCATCTGAAGCAGCCTCCACAGCCTCCCCACTCCACTGAGAAAAGCAGAAGTCAGACTGGTGTGCGGCTGGGTCATCCAGAAAGAGCAGGGTCCCCTATATCCAGAGACAAGCGACAGGCATACCTTGCCTGTCTTCAAAAAGACCACACTGTCAAGAATTGCTAGCATAAAGGAAAATTAATACCATAAAAGAGAGACGCCGAACTCAAATAAAAAATTAGCATTTAAGAAAGCAGAATAAACCAAGCAAACAGAAAATTTAATATCAGAGGAATGAGATTTCACAGTAATTAAATTAATTAATATCACAGTAATTAAAGGGGGTGGTGCTTTTAAAGAGCACCACTTACACATCTTTCCAATTAAAAAGAATTACAACTCCTCACTGGATAGGTTGTACATTAGAATGGGCATAACTGAGGAGCAAATTAATAAGCAAAAGGAAGTCTATCAAAATGCAATGAAAACAGAGGACAGGGAGGTGAGAAGTTTGGAGTAAAAGTTAAATGACACGTAGTATAAATCTAGAAGTTCCAACATTTATTTATCTGAAGTTTAGAAAGAAAGATCTAAGAAAACATTAGAAAAATGGCCCACATTTCTATACATATCAAAGTGAAATTTCACAACAAAAAATCTTTAAAGTTTTTCAGTGGTTCTCAACCTTCCTAATCCCACGACCCTTTAATACAGTTCCTCATGTGGTGGTGACCCCCATACAATTATTTCGTTGCTACTTCATAACTGTAATGTTGCTACAGTTATGAATCGTAATGTAAATATCTGCTATGTGTTTTCCAATGGTCTTAGGCGACCCCTGTGAAAGGGTTGTTCGACCCCCAAAGGGGTCGTGACCCATAGGTTGAGAACCGCTGTTTTAGGTAGATAAAAATGATTTACCTACAAAGGATAAAGAACCAAACTTGTGTCAGACTGTCATCAATAACAGATATAAAAAACAAACAAAAAACAATGAAGTAACAACTTCAAAGTTCTGAAGAAAGAATATCTTGAACTTAAAATCTATACCTAACCAAACTAACATTTAAGGTTGAATACAAGAACTTCTGAAACAGAGGTCTACAACTTCCTTAACACTAAAAATAAACATTCAAAGTGGGGCAGATGATCAATACAAAGCAGGAAGAGGAAATTAACTGAAGAAACAAAAAACAGGGTACTTATGGCAGGAATCTTTAAATATGTCAGTAATAACAATAAACATAAATATGTTAAAATCACCATGTTAAAATTTTTTCAAACTATTTAAAATAAAAAATAAGCACCATGAGGTTATTTTTTATTTTAAATAGTTTGAAAAAAATGACAGGACAAAAAAAGAATGTAAAGAAGTTACAGAATGCAAATACTAACAAAAAGAGGGCAGTCTCAGATTAAATAATATTCAAAAATCTGAGGTGAACACAAAGGACAGTTTTATTTTAAATGGTACAATCTGCCAAGAACTCATCATAATCATGAACCCTTTGGTGACTAATAAAACTTCAAAACAATGAAACCTTATTACTTTTGACATTAATTATAACAACAACAAAAAACCACATTATTTCAACTTCTTGCAAAAAGTTTACAATGTTTCTAAGTCATTGAGAACATGGCTACTAAACCTCCTGAAATACCAGGGACTGTTTACATAGGAAATAATGGGGTATATTAAATGAATGTGAGAAGGGTCTTTGACTATAAACATCCTGAAGACATCATTAGTATTTTTACTAAAGATCTATAGACTGAATAAAAAATATTCTATAAGCAGAATAATGACCTTATTTCACTGTCTTTCCTGCCTACTAGAAGTTTAAGGCTAAATGACATCACACTAAACACAGGAGAGACAGTCATAGGGAGAGCTGACAAATTAAAAGAATAAAGAGAAATCTGGATAAGTACACAGGCTTCCCACTCTTAAGAAATACGGATACTTCCTATTTTTTTATTCAGCAAAGTCTAAATCAACCTAAAATTAACCAACTGAATCTTTCAATCAGCCATTTCTTTCCATTTAGTCAAGTTTTATAATAGCTTCCTCTTAAAAGTTATTATAAATTCTTAAACTCTAAGACCAAAATCAGAGCCTGTTTAATTTTATTTCCTCATTAGAAAAAAATGATGCTCTGAATGAGTAGAAAAGGATCAAATTACATATGAAACCACCAAATTGGAAATTTTCTTCCATTCTCCTCCAATGCCCCTCCAGAAAGCAACCACACTATCTTGTTGCAGCTCTCAATGTTGGTCACTGTCCACATCACCTTCTGCTCACCACCCCCTTACCCCCATTACTTTCTGCCCAATTGCTTCCCTTCATTAATAAAAACGCAGAGAAAGAATGCCATTATCACAGAGACAGGACAAAAAAGCTCATTATTTTAGCCCACTGATGGAATATAGGACAGAAAGCTGGTTAGCAAAATGCCAGATTATCAATCAACACCAGCCTTCTGCTATGTCAAGAACTAGACTTTTATTTTCACAAGTTTTGAGGCCAATCAATACCCGGCATTCAATACCAGAAAATGAAAATAAATGCACTGAAGAGAAAAGTTTAAAGCTACTTAAACAGACTTTAAAAGACTATAAAGTAATTGATTTTACTGGAAACCACTTTTGGTTTTGGGTGTCTTTTTAAGGTGAACATTCCATAATATTTTACACTAAATTTCTGTGAAAATGCATCTTTCGCCTGCATTTCTTATAATAAATTAGTTTCTAATTGATCTGAAAGATCTCTTAAGGAAGTAAGCTGGATCACGTCATAACCTCCTCAAAATCCTCCAGTAACTTCCATAGCTAACAACCAAGACTCCAGCCTCCCATCACTCTTCTCCTGCCACTCTGGCCTCCTATGTGTAACTCTGGTGAGTTAAAAAAATATGAACTTCTTCCTAAACGAAAACAGTTTGAAAAGATTAGGTACTATGTATTCAATTTCCATGAGGACTACATGGTCATAAATTCAAACTTAGTGAGTACTGCTAAGAATACAGGTGAATTATGAAAAAGAGAAGACAATCACTTCTGCCTAGTATGTTAAATAATCAAAGTATTACTTAAACAACAAGAAAACTTAGCCCTTTCCAACCAAGATTTGAATAAGTTTCATCTCTTCATAATGAATAACTATCCAGCAGAGTCAACTCCATGACCCCGTTGATTCTGCTAAATGAATACAACAAATAGTTGGGGTCAAATTGTACAGCAAAACCTGAAGTTTATGCATGAAGCAAAAAATCATTAATTGTCAAAATTACTTTCAAAAATTCTTCAGAAAAGCACCACACAGGAGATGCAAGGTAAGTGCTATTACTAACCCAGTTTTACATATAAAGAAACTGAAAACCAAAGAGACTGAGAAATTTGCCCAAGGCAGGGTTCAATCTCAAGCAATCTGACTTCAGATTGCCTAAACTTTACCTCTATACTGCAAGGAGTGCCATACATGTTTTATGAATATGAATCTTTGTCATGAGAATCACAGAACTGAGACAAAAGAAACAGATTCAGGTATATCTTGCTCACTACTGACTCCAGGGCAAAAGGTCATTAAGTGACAAAGAAAATCATCAGCACAATTAGATCGTTTTCATCCTTTTTGCCAAGCAAGCATAACTGAATTCATTTTAGTTAAAAAAAGCACACTTGATGTGACTCCTCTGTACAAGCAACAGGATACTCTTTATCCTCAAGGAACATAAGAGGCCAGTGTTGTGTTTAATAAATGATTACTGATCAAATACTGCAACTCAATTTACATTAAGAAAATATACATTAGGTCATTAGTAAATTGTATAATAACCAGAAAATTATTAGTCCAAAGAGTAGCAACTACTTATACACACATAAATGCATACAAACTATTTGGCTAAAACTACAAGTCTTGAAAACAAATAACTCAGGTAAATTAAAAGGAATCAATGAGGGACACAGTAAATACATGTATCTTCTCTCTCTAATAAACACTAAATGCTGAAACTTGTCAAACAAGAAGCAAACCTAGGAGCCTGCCCCCAACCTCTGAAAAGCCAAACTGACCCTGGAAAACAAGTAACATTTCAAGATCAAAACTACAGATACTAAGATATAACTTCAGTAAATTTAGTGTAACACAAAGAAAGAAAATAATCAGGGTTTTACAGTCAGTGAAGATTACTCACAAGAAATCTGCTCTGGAACGAAAATGACTAACAAAGGTCAGAAAAATACTCCAAGAAAGAAAGACAGCTCTGAAAGCGTTATTTAGCACACACTCAGGAGACACTGAGACCAGAAAGGGACCTCTAACATAAGCCCTGCAATGGTAACACGGCTGCATACGTCACAGAAAGTGTTCACTGACATACATTTGGCAGTTCTAAGATAGTAAAGCCCTTTCTTATATCACCTCCTGAAATTATGAAAAAAATCGATGAACAACCCCACTGTCTAAATCCTAACAGAGTACCCTTACCTAAGAACCTACTTGTAAAAATGCAGATGCAGCATTATAGATGTAGTTCATACAAAACCAAGCAACTAGAACGCCTAAATGAGGTTTAAGAATGTTATACCAATTTTCAGGATCGATTGGTAGAAAATGAAAAGCTGGAAATTGTGAAAAATTACTCAACTTGTGGAATTAAATACACACACACACACACAGAATATTTACAAATGTCAAAGAATGAAGCTTCACTGGTTTATTCACTCAGCACCTGCTATGTGCCAGGCATTGTATTAGGTTCTGAGAATATAATGGTGAGAAAGCCATCCCAATCTCCAGATATTCAAGAAATTAGTAGGAAAAACATAAATGAGCAACCCCAGTATCATGTTAAAGTACTATGGAAGGAAAAAGTTCAGTGTCGTGTAATCAAATAGTGGTGTGCTTACTGCTTAGGTAGAGATTTTCAGAAAAGATGAAATGACTACATGTTGTGACTTGAAGGCAGTGTTCATAGAACATCCAAGTCAAGAAAGAAGAGAAAAAAAAGTGCAAGAGAAGTTGAAGAGGTAAGCAGTATCAAGGTCATGAAGTCTCTCTAATTCATGAGTTTCAATTTTTATCTTGTGGGTAACGAACAGAACCCCACTTAATTGTTCAGGCACAGGACTCTCAGGATTTCCTCTGGTCGTGACAAAATGCTGGATTAGAGGAGGGCAATAATGAGAGTGGCAGTTATTCAGTCGAGAAATAATGGCAGTGGGAATGAAGTGGTAGTCAGATATTTAAGACACAGGATTTTCTGGATGTCTTCTAGACTGGATGAAGAAAACATTAAGAATAAAAAGTTAGGGATGATGTTCAAATTTCTGGCTTGGGAAATTAGTTAGATGAGGCAGGCACATTAATTGATAAGGGGGATTCTCAGGAACAACAGAGGAAACTGAGTGTGAAATACGAGGGTTGTCTGGAAAAACCCCAGCCAAAAATGCCTCTATTTTTCATATTACATGGCTGAATACTTTCCAGACAGCCTTCATACTTGTGAGGTAATGAAGTGGAGATTCCCTTTAAATTTGAGCCTCTTGAGAGAGCTGGGCCATAAACAAGAAATTGAGGACCATCAGTATGTTAAGTGCTAAGTGAAACTGCTAGTGAGCAGGGATGAGAAAGAGCACCAGAATGCCAATGAGAGAACCTTCGAGGTCACCAAAAGGAAGAGGCAGAGAACAGAATGGAAAGCAGACTGAACATTATCAGCAGAAGGAGTGGAAAGAAAGAAGGAAGAAAGGGAGGGAGGGAGGGAAGGAGGGAGAGGAAGGAGGAGGAAGGAAGAAGGGAGAGAGGAAAGGAGGGAGCAAGGGAGGGAAGAAAGAAGAGAAAGAAAAAGGAAGGAAGGAAATCAGGAGAATGTAGTGTTTCAAAAGCCACAGGAAAAGCTAGGAAATTAAGAGAAGACAATGTGAAATACTGCCAATAATCATGTAGCATGAAGACTGAAAGGTGTTCACTGGACTTAATTATATAAGCATGTCATTACTGACCCAGATTTAAAAAAAAGTAACTAGAAACAGATCATCAGATCATTTCGGGGGAGAGTATTATTTCATTTAGAAGATGACTGATAACACCAGGTTACTCAGTCTTTGATCCCATTATTAAAACATTTAGCTGCATTTCTCCCTCTGCATTCTGGAAGGCTGGAAAAACCTGTATAACATTAAAAAAAAATTTGAATACTAGAATAACTATATATATATATATATATAGTTAGATTATATATAAAAACAAATGGATAAAAGGCTACTATAAAGTCAACAACATTTTTAAATAAATGCACTTTTTTTTTTTTTAATCACAGGTCATTTGAAAAAAGAAATAACTGAAACATGTGTGCAACCAAGATACCAGGTTTGGTATATATGTGGGTGTAGTGGTTCCTTGTGATAACTAAGGCCCAGAGATTGAGAAGCCCTATGGATAAGATGATCTTCAGAGAACTTCCTGAGAATCTGTAATTCTTCAAGTTATTAACAAACAAACAAACAAACAAAAACAAAAACAAAACTGAATCAATGAATGGCAAGGCATGATAGATTTTATAGGCCCAAATGAAATGAGTTAGTCCTTCAAGTACAGCAATCTGCCCTTATTTATTTTACTTTCTAAAGTTTCAGTTAGCCACAGTCAGAATATTTCCCCAGTCATAGACATCATCTCCTCCTGCCGATGATCCAGAATTACCCAAAGCAGATGATCCTCCTGATGTATCTCCAGGTCTATAGTAGCATAATGCTACCCTCACAATGCCTATGTCATTCACCTAACTTCATCTCAACATTCAGGCAATTTTATCATCTCACATGATAACAATAGTGAGTACAGTACAGTAAGATACTTTTGAGAGTCTCACCATTTATATAACTTTCATTGCAGTATACTGTTATAACAGTTCTATTTTATTATTGGTTATTGTTGTTAATCTCTTCCAGTGCCTAATTTATAAACTTTATCATACATATGTATGCATAAGAAAAACACAGGAATGAAAGTCCTGAACTTAACAATGGTTTAACTTATGATTTTTCAATTTTATGACAGCGTGAAAACAGTACATATTCATTCAGTAGAAACTGTACTTCAAGTTTTTAATTTTGCTCTTTTCCAGGGCTAGTGACATGTGGTATGATACTCCCTGTAATACTGGCAAGGGGCAGTGAGCTGCAGTCCCCAGTCAGCCATGTGTTCACAAGGGTAAACAACTCATATTCTACAGGGTAGTATTAAATGCATTTTCTACTTACAATATTTTCAATTTGTGATGGGTTTATTGAGATGTAAACCCATCATAAGTCAAGGAACATCTATAAATATAGGATTCAGTACTATTCGTGACTCCAGGCATCCACTTGGGGGTCTTGAAATGAATACCCTGTGAATGAAGGCAGACTACTGTACCTCAGTATCAGATACTATCAACCATGATTAGATGCCTTTCTTTAGTGAAATCCTAAAATCTCCATTGATTAAAAAAAATATGAACCTGTCCTTTCATTAGAAGTGCTCACTATCCCGGAAAAAAGATAATTGGATTACATTGCATATGAAAATCTCAAACCCAATAGACAGAAACCCAGTAATTTTATTAGTTAATTTTACATAAAGGCAAACATAAACCAAACAACAAAACCACTGATTTTCCATATTATTCACTGATATTGAACCCTGAACTGACAGTATTTGTTATTCCTTCATTTCTTAAAAATTATAGCTATTACTAGGTGGAGAAAGACCATTAAGGGCATCAGGATTCTGCCAGTTTTTCCATTAGTTGAAACAAATGCTTCCTTAATTACAAAACCCACTGACGTTTCCAATTTAAAGGTACAATTTAAATTTCTCCAACCACAGATAATAAACAAATTACATTTAGATAGATAATAACTCCAAGGACTAGACTGTGGGGAAAAAAAAAACTTTCGGTATTTATTGGTGACAAACAATTAAAATACAAATTTCTATTTAAAAAAAAAGTGAAGAGATTCTTATTGTTCCTTTACTAAAAAATCATCTAGTGACTCAAAGCAAGATTATAGGTACAAGCCCACAAATTCCACAAGGTATGTAACACTATGCACAAGTGATTTGCTCAGTTTTATTTTGGGTCAAACATAGTAAATCATTTTAAAGCAGTTTGAGTTACACAAAGAAGTTAATCTTAAAGTCTAATTTTTAATGACAAGTGAATAAAAAGTATTTTGATAATACTACAAAACACCATGAAATTTAAAAATTATCAGTGTTGACCCAGACAATACTGAAAAACCAAAAACAGGATTAAAGGAAATCTAAAATCCAAAAGGCAGTTTGCTAAATTCTATCAAGTATCAAATGGGTGAGGTCAGGTAATACAGTAGACTCTGTTAACCAGAACTCAAGCAACTGGCACTCTCAAGCAACCGACACAAACATTTTTTAGAGTGCCCCTTTCTTGAGTGTTGCTTGCTTAAGTTCCAGTTAACGGAGAGTCTACTTACATTTATCTGTTATCTACCAATCCCCACGGGTGCCAGTTAACTGAGAGTCTACTGCATTTGAAACTGCAAAAAACTGTGAAAATCTAGTTTCATGTATAAAAACTGTATTTCTGGTGACTATTATTGAACTGAGAATTTTTATGTAGTTTTCATTCATCCACTATTCTTCTGTGATTAAAATTAACAAATGAAATAGGAAATGATCAGAGAATTTCAGACATACAAAAATGATAAGAGACAAGCGATGATTAATTCAAAGAATCTCCAACTACCATTCTCATTAGCAGCACTAAGAATCATGATTTAGGAGCAGCTTTCTAATTACTAGATGGGACATTGCCTGATTTATGAATCATTCAATAAAGTCAATTAGATCTTTAAAAATAAAAAGCAGCATCATTTAAGGCTGAAGAAATGTAAGTGATGTAATCCAGTATGTTAATTCTCTTATTGTACAGGATGACACTAAGGCCACAGAGATAAAATTAATTCCCCAAGGTAGCTATTTTGAAGAGCCCAACATAAAGTGCACATCTAATTCCCACAGTCCACGTGTTCTTCCACCATACAGCAATGCATCTTTTTTTATATTAAAAAAAAAAGGCAATGTTTGTTTTACTCTCCAATTAGAAAAGCGATCTGGTTCTCTCAAGGCTTAGCACGAAGGAACCCAATAAGCACTAAACTGGTAGTTGGTTCCCACATCAAAACTTCCTTTACAGCTAATTTGATTACTTAGCAAAACAAAAACAAAAATATGTCTTCAATCTGAATAGTATAACGCAGAAATGACTTGCAAATATATATATAATTAGGAGTTACTTGACCAATGGTTTCTCTGACCTCTGATTTACTCTGGAACTACCACTGTGTAACAGATCCTACTCCATCCCAGCATTGTTAAATGTAGCCTGGCCAATTTCCCGCACAGCTGTTAGATACCGAAAGGATTTAATACTTCAATAAAACCATACAAAGCACTTCATGAGATGTGATGCCTAACATCAGAGGATTCGTTTCACGCATGCCAAGCTTAGTCAGGTAAATTTCCAGGTAAAATAAAAAACGTAATTAAGGTGCTTCTACCCAAAAGGTTTAAGAACTCACTCTCAAGAGATGAAATAACCAATGTCAGTGAATGCCATTTTACTCTGTCAACCAACAGTTAGGTATTTACTTTCCCACCACCCTAAAACACTTCAAAAAAGGGGAATAGCTCGATATTAAAAGATTATCAAGTTCTAGGCCTTGGAAATCACCAAAGTAATTCATATCTCAACGTACTAATCATTAATGGAATTTGGCATTCTTCACTAGTTAATTAAATACAATAATCACATTTGCAAATGTCCCCCGTATCCACAACGCTAGGGATAAATGCTGTGTCACTGAGAAAAACAGTTTTCTGAAATCAAAGGGAAACTGTCAAAGAATGTCGCTAACCTAAGCTCACGGGATACCCCATTTACAATAAAGGTAGCAAGAAATGAGTCTCCCTAAACCCATCGGCTGCCGTCTGATAGGAAGCCTCCTGACCGGCACAAGCCGTCAAGGTAAGGCTGTAACCGCTGGATTCCTTCGCATCCATAGCCCAGGACTGCTTCTCACCATTTCCAGGTGACCACCGGGGCCTTCGGGGTGTCCGCTGCCCGGGGCCGGACTGGCTCTGCCCTCTGGGGTCTTCCGTTCACTGTTGCGCTTAAGGCCGCCGGCGTCGCCTCCGTTCCCGGCCCCTCCGCGCCGTCGCTGCCGGCTCCACAGGTACATGGCACCCGCGCCCAGCAGCAGGGGCGCCCCGACCGCCAGGGCCAGCTGCCATCGCGGCAGGCCCCCGGTCCCCGGGCTCGCAGTCGCACCGCCGCCACCCACCCCACTCCCGGAGCCGGGCGCAGCTGCAGCGACCACCGCCGCCTCTACAGGTTTAGAGGCGGCCATGACGAGTGTCCTCCGCCACCGCCTCTCTGCCGGTCGCGGGCGCCACAGTTACCAGGTAGCGTGCGAATGAAAACCGGAGGAAGGGAAGGAAGGTAGTGAGAGAGCGAGCACGCTAGGAAGCAAGAGCGTGCGACAGGAAAGGGCCAGAGGTCACCGGAAGCCCGAGGCATGCCGGGCCAGCCCTGGCCACCCTTCTTTTCCCTTCTTAACCGTAGAGAGGGAGCAGGAGGGAAAATCACTTCCGGGTTGCAGGACACGGGAGGAGGTGGGCGTTCGGTGAGCGTTCTGGGCAGCCCCTTCTCTTTCCTTTCACCCCGCTGCTGTTTGTAAGACTAACTTCTGCGGTCTTGGGCCTCCGGTGGTAGCCGATGTCGTTCGTTACTTCGGCCTTCAGGAAAGAAGGGCAGAGGGCCCTCGAGCCTAGCGAAGCCGAGAAGCGGCGCGTATACAGTGGGCTTTACGGTGTGCTGGCGACCAGAACCGTAGAGGCTCTGTTGCAGTCCTAAGAATGGGCGGGAGTGGCAGAGGAGTTGTGAAGGTTATTGGGTGGCAGGAGTGGTGGGCGGGACGTAGGTCGAACTGCCCAGTTTATTGGTGGAATTTGGACCTCTCGTTTTCTATTTATCGCCACGTTGGCCCTTAGGGTCGCGCTGGCATTAGTTTGGTTACCTGTCCTCGTGTCCTGGTAACCAGCGGTTCGGATGGGCTTGAAGATGTGAGAGGAAATACCTCAAAGCTGAAGATAGCGTGCTCTATCACCCGTCTTCCCTTTACCATGGCCATATTTTAGTTTGGACGGATTTGAGGCTATTGGGGTAAGAGCACATGACATAAATCAAAGTGGGTGGAAACTTAAATCTAGGTTGGCTCAGTCGTTACTGCTTGAATGGAGTCCCTGCGGCCACCAGTCTGCACCAATTACGAAAGCGATGACGTATGTGTGGTTACTAGATTCTTGAACTCAAGTAGAAACGTGGAAGATCCAGTTCCCACCTTTTCGTTACGTTCTTGTACCTGGCACCCGGTCTCTCCCCTGTGCTCTGATCCTCCTACTGCCATGCTTGTTTTGCATTAGATGTTTCAGCCCTCTTCATTCTCCAAAAGACAGTTCATTTAATAGCTTTCACATATCTAAAAGCTTTGTCAGGTCTTCCCTATGTTCTGCACTAGGCCTTTTAAAATAACAGAAGTTTCCTTTGTCAGGAATTGTTTGGAATTCGTAATATTTTTAAGAAGAAGTATTAATAGAGAACCAAAATTCAGAACTAGGGTTCCCATTTCAGGTATACTGGTCTGCAGACCTTTATATTAAAATTTTACAAGTAATCATTTACCTTTTAGGTACACTGAGGGTTTTCAGCATCACAGTAGCACTGCATAAAGATTGAAAGATAATTAAGTGGCACCAAAATAGACCGATTAAGTTAGAATGTCTTAATTTGAAAGTTTCAGGATCATTGCTTTTTTTCTTACTTAATGTAGGTTCCTATCAAGAAGGTGCTTTCAGGCATCGGGGTTCTTTAACGACTGAAAAGATAAGCTAAAAATCGACAGCACTAGAATTGAATTGATTAAATAGTAATTGTGGCAGGCAAACGGGCTTGTTTCCTTCCTGATTCTCAATCACCCTCACCCACCACACCCCCACCTCCCACCCATTACCCCAAAGCAAGTCTTCTGCCCCTAGCCTTTTCAGAATGGTTAACATTTTTCTTTCCTGAAATTTCCATTTTTCTACTAACTCACAGGGGATTGTAGAATGCTAATAATGACACACTGTTGGTGGAAAGTAACATGAATTTCTTGAAAAAATTTTCTTAAATTTATTGGGATAACATATTGCTATGGTTGCAATCCAAAAGCTACAAAAGGATTATTGTGAAGTCTTTCTCCAACTGCTATCCCCAGCCACCCAGTTCCTGTCTTGAAAGGCAATCAGTTGTTACAGTTTCTTGAAACATTTTGTTGAATTAACTAATATTTATCTAAAGGGTTGGATTTTGGGGTTTTATTTTTAAGATTGGCATCAGTAAATGAATTCATTCTTGTTACTTTTATACTTTGTTAAACATCCCATTTCCATTCCAAAGCCTTTTCATTTCTTTTCTCTCATTTTCTCCATCATTTCCTAACATCATTTCCATCATAGTGTAGAATTGAGTAAGAATACCATTAGCTTTGTGATCTTCTTGACCTAATGTGTAAATTTTTAAGCTGTGAAATAGTGAAATAATCTCTCAGGTTATATTGAAGATTTAGTTAGGTAATATTTAAGGTCTCTAGTGTAATGTTTGTTATAAAATAGACACTCAATGCTTCTCTGTTTTTCGAAATTTTAAAGAAGTTAGAAAACTTTCTGGAAAAATTGTAAGTTTTATGTATGTGGACATGGACATTTCTATTTTTCTAATCATTTATTTATTTATTTATTTATTTATTTACTTACTTACTTACTTACTTATTGATTGCTAGATTAATGGAGCTCAATAGAAGAAACTTACTTCATCTCCTCTCTGGTCTGTATCTTAGGAGGCAGTTGAATGAGGAAGAATGTCTAAATGATGCATGCAGACCTGAGTTCTTATTCTCTATTTTAATACTACTGATCTGTGCTACTATGGGCACATATAATGTGACCAGTGGATGAAATACCTTTTAAGGCTCCTCATAGCTTTAAAATTGTATTATTCTATCCCCTCAATTGTCATTCCTACATAAAAGTCTTTCTGGAAGTTAGCAGATAGCCAGTTGATTGGTATCTAAGTCTTTCAGTGCATCCACAAACATGCAATTCTTCCTTAGGTTTCCATTCTCTTTGGTTTTTTTTCTCTGAAAAATTAATGGAAAAATTGTCTATACCTTTATCTCTAACTTATTTATCACCCATCATATCCAAAATCTCTTATAATCTAGTTTCTAACTTTATTACTAATCTGAAACTGCTTTAAAGGTCATTAAATTGTTTATTTGTTTTTGTTCTTCATATGCTTTTATTGGTCATTCATTCCTTGAAATGTTGTTTTCCCTGGCTTTGAGGAGACTAAACTTTCCTGGTTCTTCTATTCTCTGACTGATCTCTAGGTAAATGCCACCCAGTAGAACTTTCTGTGATATAGGAAATGCTTTGTATCTATGATGTCTAATATGATAACAACCAGCCACATGTGGCTATTGATAGCTGGTGTGACTAAATAAATTTTCATATTAATTAAATTTATTTAGATAGCTTCATGTGGCTAATGGCTACCATATTACCCAGCACAGCTCTAAATCTTCTGCAAGTATAGGAATCCTTAAGAATTTGTTCTCTTCTTTGTCTGCAATCTCTCCATTATAACCAAAGTACATCTCATTGCTTAAAGTACCATTTCTCTGAAGATAATCTCTATCTACACATCTAGAATGCCATCTCTCACCTCCAGCCCTATAATTTCCTACTACTTACTGAACAGCATTGCCTGGATGCCTCATTTTTAAAAATGTAACTCATCTTTTTTTCTTATTCTTGTCCTTTGTGTAATCTCTTTTCTCATAATACCGCTATTACCTTACTGGTTGCCAATAATTGAAACCTTAGACTTTTTTGGATCTTTCTCTTTTCCAACTCTACCTACCCAAGCACAAGTGGATATACCAATATACACGGAGGGCTGTCCAGAAAAAAATCCAGCCATAAATGCCTCTATTTTTCATATTACATGGCTGGATATTTTCCGGACCACCCTTGTATATAAACAGAATTAGCTGTGAAGTCTTTCTGATTCTTTGTCATATGTTTTAAATGTTTTTCTTCCTTCTCATAACCCCTGCCACAGGTCAAATATGTTAAAACACTTAAAAGTGTGTGTGGGGGGGTGGGGTTGGAGGGGGTGGTAGTGGGGCTGATAAATTTTGCCTCCACTTAAATAGAGAATAAATGGAAAAAGATAGTTCAATGAAATAAATAAGAAATATACCTGCATCATTTATTTTCAAAGCTGCATAATTATTTTTCTACAAAATCACCATACCCTTTAATACACTTACACCAATGCTGCACTAGTTTTTGAAATCTGTCCTTAAAAATATCTGTTTTGTTTTTCAAACCATTTCCTCGCTGCAGACTTCACCTCACCATCACAGATGAATGCCACCTTACCCAGCGTCTTAATTGTACTCACATCAGTACACTGATCACAGTAAATGACTTACATCTGTGAATTTCTGCTGTTAAGAATTCTTTAACAGCACACTGTTTGAACTGAATATCTGAACACTCTTCCATTTTGATGTGCATTGGGTGAAAAATGTAAGTATCTGTGTGTGCAAGGTGAAGGATGATGGAGGGGAGATACCATGTGACTACACAGAACTGGTTATATCTATGTATATCTAATGTAACAAAATATATTACATTGGAGGCAAAATTTATCAGCCCACTCTTGTATGTCTGACACATAACAGGTACTCAATAAATAAGACTTCCTTCCTTTCTCTTCTTTTCTCCCTTATGTCCATTTCTTTCATCCTTCCTGAATGCTGTATTAGCTTCCCAGCCTCTAGTGACACTCTTGTATTTGTCATTCTGATCCTTGATGCTAGGTACTTTTTCAAAAGTGTAACTCCAACTTCATTCTCAAGCTCAAAGACTTTTAGACCCTTTCCAAATCCTATAAGGTTAAATATCTCTACCTACCCCCACCTATTCTCATATGCGTTGTCTCCTTGGTCCACATTCTTTAAGTTTGTAGCAGTGTTTGAATTTATTTATGTGAACTTTTAAAGAGGGCATAAGCTCCATGAGGACAGAAACTGTTCATCTTTTACTTCCAAAGACCAAAAAGATAGCCAATTTAATGGTTAATTTTACGTGTCAACTTGACTGGCCCATGAAGTACCCAAATATTTGGTCAAACATTATTCTGGAGTTGCAAGCAAGCAAGCAAAGAGCTATTGGACTGCTGGAGTGGAGCAGTGCCTAAGTCAAAGGAACTCGTTTCTTCAAGCTCTTCCAGCAGCGATTCCGACGGTGAAGTTGACAGAAAGTTAAAGAGGAAAAAGCAAGTTATTCCTGAAAAACCTGTAAAGAAACAAAAGACTGGTGAAACTTCAAGAGCCCTGTCATCTTCTAAGCAGAGCAGCAGCAGCAGAAATGATAACATGTTTCAGATTGGGAAAATGTCAGCGTTTGAGACTTTAAAGGGAAAGTTCTAATTGATTAGAGAATATTGGATGGATCCAGAAGGTGAAATGAAACCAGGAAGAAAAGGTATTTCTTTAAATCCTGAGCAATGGAGCCAGCTGAAGGAACAGATTTCTGACATCTGACATTTCAGATGATCCAGTAAGAAAACTAAAATCAGAGCCATATAAAACCTGTACTGTTCTAGTTGTTTTAATCTGTCTTTTTACATTGGCTTTTGTTTTCTAAACATTGTTTTCCAAGTTATAGTATATTTGGATTGCAGAAGAATTTGTAAGAATACTTTTTTTTAATGTGCATTGTTTAAAAATGTCTGAGTAAAGCAAACTGTCAACTTTATTAAGGAGGATTGCTTGGGCTCACCACCTAGTGTAAAATAAAATAAAATAATACAATCTTAAACAAAAACAAACAAACAAACAAAATCATTGTTCTGGATGTGTCTGAGTGTAAAACAGATTGCCCTCCTAGTGTGAATTGCCATAATCAGTTGAAGGGCTGAGCAGAATAAAAAGGCTGGTCCTCCCTTGAGTAAGAGGCAACTTCAACTGCCTGACTGCCTTGAGCTCTAAGACGTTGTTGTTATTCTGCCTTTGGACTTGAAATGAAGCGTTGACTTTTCTTGGGTCTTGAGCTTGCCAGCTCTCTGACTGGAACCTACACTACCTCTCCTGGGTCTCCAGCTTCCCAGCTATAGATCTTGAGACCATTCCTTATTATATATAGATAGAGATAAGTAGCTATATGTTGATATATCTATATACATCTCCCATTGGTTCTGTTTCTCTAAGGAACCCTGAATAATATGGATTTTTAGTACTAAGAGTAGAGTGCTACTGTAACAAATACCTAAAAATGTGGAAGAGACGTTTGAAGCTGGATGATGGGTAAATAACTGAAAGAATTGTGAGGTGCATGCTAGAGAAAGCTGAGATTGCTCTGAAAGAACTGTTGGTAAATATAAGGACATTAAATGTGATTGTGGTGAGAGCTCACAAAAGAGGAGAGCTGAGACAAAACTTCCATCTTATAAAAATATATAAATGATGAACAAAATGTTAGTCGAAATATGAATGTTAAACACCATTCAGTGAAGTCTCAGATGGAAATGAGAAATAGGTTATTAGAAACAGGAAGGAAGTGATCCTAGTTGTCAAGTGGCAGAGAACTTGAATAAATTGTGTGCTAGTGTTTTGCAGAAGGTAGAACTTGCAAGTGATGAAATTGGATATTTAGCAGAGGAGATTTCTAAGCAAAGTATGGAAAGTGTGGTGTGGGTCCTCTTTACTGCTTACAGTAAAATGCAAGTGGAGAGAGAGGAATTGAAGAAGAAACTGTTAAATAAAAAGGAACCAGAACTTGGAAATTTGGAACATTCTTAGCCTGTCCATATTGCAAAAAATGAGAAAGCTTGTTCTGAAGAGAACACCAAGGGTGTGGCTGAACAACCATTGGATAGATCATGCATGCAACTCATGGAGTTAATTATCCATCTCAGTAGAAGCCAGGAATAAAAGTGGGATTACACTGCCAGCTGGGATTAAAGAGGACTAAAAAAATGGGACAACAGTGCAGGGAAGGATGATGGATTTTTTTTTTTTAATTTCATAGCTATTTGGCTATGAACATCCTCTGTCCTTCAAGAAATGGGAAGAATGACCCAAGGACTGATCAGAAATCAGGACTGCCACTCCCACTGCAGAATCATGGGGCAGAGCTGGTTTCTCTATTTCAAAGTGAGGGAGTCACCAGGATGTCCCCACCCAGTGCCTCAGGGGAAGGGTTACCCATGCAGAGAACTATGTGGGTCAGGCTGCCTTCCACCCCACCCTGGGACTATGGAGGTAGCACTACCACCTTAGTGGGCCTGGAGGGCATTGAACTAAGGAGCATTATTCCTGAGCCTTAAGAGCTAATAGAATTTGCCTTGCTAAGTTTTAGATTTTATGACCCATCACCCTTTCCCATTTCTGCCTTTTGGAATGGGAATGTCTACAATATACCTGTCACACCATTGTATTTTAGAAGCACATAACTTGTCTAATTTTACAGGTTCACAGCTGGAGAGGAATTTTGTCTCAGGGTGAATCATATCTCAAGTCTCAACCATACCTGATTTAGGTAATATTTAAATTAAACTTAGATGGAAAACAGTGAGGAGGTTCCTCAAAAAATGAAAAATAGAACTACCTTGACCCAGCAATTCCACTTCTGGGTATTTATTTGTAGAAATCCAAAACACTAATTAAAAAGGATATATGAACCCCTATGTTCATTGCAGTGTTCTTTACAATAGCCAAGATATGGAAGCAACCTAAGTGCCCATCAATAGATGACTGGATAAAGAAATTGAACATAGTTTTACCATTTGCAACAACATGAATGGGTATTATGCTAAGTGAAATAAGTTAGAGAAAGGCAAATACCATATGATTTTACTTATATATGCAATCTAAAAAGCAAAATAAATGAACAAACAAAACAGAAACAGATTCATAGATACAAAGAACAAACTGATGAGAGGGAGTTAAAGGGCTGGGTGAAAAAGGTAAAGGGATTAAGTGCAAATTGGCAGTTATAAAATAGTCATGAGGATGTAAAGTATAGCATGTGGTATGTAGTCAATAATATTGTAATAACTATGTATGGTGTCAGATGGGTACTAGACTTACTGTGATGATCACTTCATAAATTATGTTAATGTCTAGTCACTGTTATACACTTGAAACTGTATTGAGTGTCAACTATAATTGAAAAAAAATAAATGAGATATTGGCCTTTGGATTTTAGAGTGGCTGCTGCAGTCAGTTAAGAGTTTTGGAGCTAATGGAATGGAATGAATGTATTTTACATAAAAGAAGGACCAAAGTCTGTATTAGCCTACTGGGGTAACTATTACCAAATACCCTAGACTTGGGTGCTTAAACAATAGAAATTTATTTCTCACAGTTATAGAAGCTGGGAAATCCAAGATCAAGGTTCTGGCCAATTCATTTTCTGGTGAGTCTGTTTTTCTGGCTTGTAAATAGCCACCTTCTCACTGTGTTTTCACATGACATTTTTTTTATGTTCATCAGGGAAGAGAGAGTGAACTCTTTAGTGTCTTTTCTCCTATAGGCACTAATCTCACCCTCATAAATTCATCTAAACCTAATTTTATCTCCAAAAGGACATGATTGCAAATACCATCCCATTTAGGGTTGGGATTCAACATATGAATTGGGTGGGGGGCATTCAGTTTAAAGCAACATGCATTAGGCACTCAATAAATATTTTTAAAATAAATAATATGGCAGGGTATCAAAAAAGAAAACTAGGACATTCAAGATGGAATAAGTAGAATGTTCATTTTATTGAGCACCTACTATACACAGGCTTTTCTCTAGTCTCAAAAGACTTTTTCTGGAACTTCCTTAAACATTTTTCTACCTCATTTTATAGAATTATGCTTGTCTTACCTTATCTATTGGACTATAAGCACCCTGGGTCTATGTCTGATTTATCTTGTATCTTATACAGTGCCTAATACAATGCCTCCTTTAATGCTATAATGTCAGAGCAAAGGAATATATGAGGGTGGGCTGATAATATTTTTGGTTACATTAGACATACCTGGGTATAACCAGTTCTGTGTAGTCACATGGTATCTCCCCTCCATCATTCTTGACCTTGTACACACAGATGCTTACATTGTTCACCCAGTGTACATCGAAATGGAAGAATGTACAAGCACGTGGTTCAAAGAACATGCTATTATTGAATTCTTAACAATAATTCCTAGCAAGAAAAATTCCTCCAATTTTTTTGAAATTTTTAAAAAAGAAGGTGAGGGCTTCTTAAAGATCATTACAGGTGATGAAATGTGGGTCCATCGTCATGACCCCAAGATCAAAAGGCCGCTATAAGGGATCACCTTCCTAGCTGGGGCCTGAGTTTTGCATTTTTTCAACCGAGATGATTTCTTTTTGCATTGGATCATACAGTTTTTATTGCTTCCCCACAGTGACCTCACTGCCATAATTATTTGTTCTTATGTGTGCTATCAGTACTCAAGTCTCAGTCCCTAAGTGGAGGGGACCACGTTCTAGTCATCCTTGTACTCCTGCGTCTGTTACGGGCCTGGGGATGTAATGGGTGTTGGCTAACATACTTATCCACCCAGTGTGATGCCTGAGACGCAGTCTGCGTGAGGAAAGAGTTGATGAAGTGTTTGTGCAGCCGGTTCCCAGCTGCTCCCAGCATTAATGGTCTAGTGTCACCACTGCTGTCCAACACCACTAATATCAACTGGGAAACCAACTTGACTGCTGCTACTGCTGCCATCACCACCATCCTCAGAGATGCCAGTTCCCAGTTCCAGGTCTGCTGTGCCCATAGCCACTACTGCAGCGCTCCTATTGGGACTGTCTTGGTTTGCCCTTTATATCCCACTTCTGACATGCAAGAGTCCCTGTTGCCCTTGAGCCCTCGCACTGAATTATTCTGCATTCTTTCTCCTGTCGGTTTCTGCCTTATTCACTTTCTATTAAAGCATCATTTGTGTGGGTGATACTGCTTTACTTCTCAAGAGGAATGTCACTTTGTGATTCAATTAAGTGGCTGCTCTTTTTACTGTCAGAAGGAGCCTCTGCATTTATCTTCAGGGAACAATCTACAGTAACCCCAGTAAACTCTCCTGAGCTGTGACTGATAGCTCATATGTATACTTTCATGTACTCATTTGCTACCTTTCCGCCCACTCACACAAATTTATAAGATCTTTTCATCCTCTTCAACTTAGCTCATTGCCACCCACAGAAATGTGTGTCATTTGCAAATGTAGAAATGTTGACTTGCACTTTAAATGATAAAGATATTACCTATAGGTTATACTAATTATCCCACATGGATGCTGGGGAAAGTAGGGGCTGGGGTCCACCTTGCACTTCATTCATCACAGTCCGGTATCAGGCTGTGTCTGCCTGCAAAAAGATGCTCCTTTTTGAGTTGCATGAATGTGCCCATTAACGCTAAGTGATGGGCCTGTGGCGGACTACCATTAGGGGCGCCATTTTCTAATTCACTCCTATTAGACCAGTAGCCCTGGTTATGCAGACCTGATCTTAGCCTTGGTATGGTGCTATAGCGTTGAACCTGAGATCCTCTAGGCTATTCTTCCCTATCTTTACCTTTTGTTATTTTTCCTACCCAGTGGAAAAGAGCCTCAACTCCAACAGTGAGGAGGAGACTCAATTTTATTAAATTATGAAAAAATATAAAACCATGAAAAATATCTTCTTTTTTTTTTTTTAAATGTGGATAGTTCCCTGCTGGGAATCGAACCCAGGCCGCAGCATTGACGGTGTTTAAGCCTTAGCCACTACACCACCAGGGAACTCCCTGAAAAATGGTTTCTTTACCTCTGTTCAAGTTACCTATTGCTGCATAAGAAACCATCCCAAGTGGCAGTGGCTTAAAACAACTATTTTATTACATCTTACAAATTTGGGCAAGGCTTGATTCACCTTTCTGCTGGTGTCAACAAAGTTTACTCTCCTGGTGGATGGGCTAGGCTGGAGGGTTAAAGATGGCATCACTCAGTTTCTGACACCTTGATGAAGATGTCTCAAAGACTGTACTCATTTGAGACTACCCAGCATGGCAGTTGGCACAGTCAGACTTATGTCGAAGCTCAGGGTTTCGAGAGAGTGTGTCCCAAAAGCTGCAGGCAGAAACTGCAAAGCTTTCCAAAACATCACTTCTCCCACATTCTATGGGTCAGGCATGTTACTAAGGGGCAGGTGAACTAGATGCCAGCTCTCAAGGGGAGAAGTAGCAAAAAAGTTGCAATTATTTTTAATCTACCACGGGGGGTCCAACCTTTTGGCTTCCCTGGGCCACCTTGGAAGAAGAATTGTATTGGGCCACACAGAAAAAACACTAACACTAATGATAGCTGATGAAATTTTTAAAAATGGCAAAAAAAATCTCATAATGTTTTCAGAAGGTTTAAGAATTTGTGGTTGTGGTGGGCCGCATTCAAAGCCATCCTGGGCCACATGCAGCCCACGGCCCATGTGTTGGACAAGCTTCATCTATCAAAATCTTCTGCTGAGTTTTAACCAATATGAATATTTTGCCATATTTATTTTGTTTGTGACACAATTAGAAATGCATTTTTATTGTAAAACCTGATAAAGTCCATCTGAGAGTCTAAATAAATATCATACCTAACAGTGAAATGTTAGTTTTCTTGAAGACAAGAACCAGTCAGCTTCTATTATATATAGTTCTGAAGGTGTTGGCCAAAATAATAAGGCAAAAATTAATAAATAAATAAAGGATATTGGAAAGTAAGAAGTAATTTGTTATTTATATACAATATGGCTGTCTCCATATAAAACCCAAGAAAATCTATAATCCACTAGAAGCAATAAAATAGTTAAGCAATGTTGCTTGTTAAAAGATTAACATTTTAAAAGTGGTCCCTTGTGCTTTCCAAACTATTGGCTATTTTGTGGTTCCCCTGTTGTCAGGTCTGGCAGATGCCCTGTTGCTAGCTTCTTTTTCCTCCTGCATGGACAATTACGTGAGGTCTTACTTGGTGGTTAGACCTCACACCCTCCCCTTAGGGGTGGAGATATCTTGTCTTCTGTCTTTGTGGTAGAGTTGTCCATGGGTGTGTTCCTCTATAGTCTTCTGAAGCAAAGAATGTGAAAAAGGGCATTGAAAAGCTACTTCATTTTGATATAACCCAGGGGTAGTGTTGACCTTTTACCTGGGCACCCAAGATGTCCGATTGCATTGTGAGAACACACACACCTCAAGGATCCTACCCTCTCGGGGAAGGTTTGTGACTTTCACCTTAAGCATAATAAGAAAATACACACTCCAACTAGACAACTGCAGAAGTTGTCTCCACAACTTGACATCTGGGGACACTGTGTGCTTAGCAAGGCAGA
Source organism: Lyroderma lyra (assembly GCA_004026885.1). Lineage (NCBI taxonomy): Eukaryota > Metazoa > Chordata > Mammalia > Chiroptera > Megadermatidae > Lyroderma > Lyroderma lyra. The sequence continues at coordinate 68,342 of PVJL010004760.1, read as the reverse complement.
GCATTAGGACACAGGCAAAGGGCAGCTCCCTGTGGGTCTGTGGCCCTGGCAGCGCCTCCTCAAGGCAAGTAGGTGTCCAGGCCTCTGCCAGGGCAAGCCTGCGACTGGGCTCCCAGGTGGGGCCTGGCTCCTTCTTGGATCGGGGCTTTCGGGACAGGCTGGAGGAGCAGCTATCCCCGCACTGCTGCTCGGTCACAGCCCCGGGTCTGTTATGGCAACCTCAGTCCACGCAAACTGGGGAGACAGCTTGCTTTCTACTTTTAAAGAAATCGGCTTAACTAGAAAAAATGGTGGTGGATGAATTTTACATAATATAGACTAAATTCTTTTTCTTCTGGGGATAAATGTATATCTTGTTGCTTTGGGAGAATTATTGGCCAAAGATTTGAAGAATTATCTTTCCTTCCTGTTTTGGGGGTCCTGAAAACCACCCCAGGTTTTGTGACTCTCTAAAAGGACTCACAGGGCTTGGTATCCTTGTATTATCATATTCACAGCTAACATTTACGGCAGTGAAAGGATACAAAGCAAAACCAGCAAAGTCAAAAGGTGAATATGAGGTGGGAACCCCCAAATGTATAAAAAAATTGTGTATTTTTTCTTACATATTTAAACGTTAGTCACCTTCAAAGCACTCTCTGATGCAATACACCGATCAAGATGCTTTTTCCATTGCTCAAATGGTTTTTTAACGTGTCAATTTTGATGCCTTTTCGTGCTTGTGCTGTGTTTTGTTTCACTTCTTCCACACTGGCAAAATGTTTCCCTTTGAGCAGTTGTTTCACTGGAGAAACAAGAAGTGGCCTAGAGTGAGATCAGGGGAACAGGGAGGTGGGGCATGGGCACGCCATTTATTTTGTTTTTGTTTTTGTTTTATTTTTGGTCAGAAACTGCTGAACACTCAGCAGTTTGGTAGGTGAGCTATCACGTCACATGCTGTTCGTGTACATCACCCGTCATGAAATGGGCAACCACGTTGAAGGAGTCTCCAAAATAAATTCACTGAAGCCAAACACAGCGTCTCGCAACAACGGCAGCTGGTACACAGGTGCAGACGGGCTCCTAGAACACCCAGCTAGCGGGGGAGGCCTGCACTCCAAGGGGCCCGCCCTCCAGAAGATACTTCCCGTTTTGTTTTCATTTTTGTTTAGTTTTGGTCGCCCCTTGTAAGTGAAGTCTGGAGGGAACCTGTTTTAAACTTCCAACAGTCCTTTCCCAGAGGAGTCACACAGATGTGATGAATTAGTTGTGACAACACACACCAAGTGTTCTTTACTAGGAAGCTCATTGGAGACCCTGTGCCACACTGGAGACCCAGAAAGAACTCGTGTTCAGGAATCGGTTAGGACAAAATCTTGAATTTTCAAGTTTTCAGAACGTTTACATAAGCCCCACCCCTTTGTCCTGGTCATTTACTTAGTAAGCAGCCTAGAAAAGATCAGTCTCTATTGGTGGACAGCTATGTTTAAATAATCAAACTGCCTAACGAAGCAGAAAGGTGAGTAAAGTACAATCAGGCTAGCAATCCATTGTTGCAAATTTCACGTAATTTGAAAAGCCTAAGTCAATAGAAGTGAGACATTTCTGAGAAAGGGTCCAGAGGTCCCACTCCCATAATGTGCTCTCTCCCAACTTGCAGCTTTCAACAAGAACCACAAATTAGGTTTCTTGAGAGCCATCATCTCAGATGCAATTAGTCCCTACATTAGAAATTATGGGGGGGGGGGGCAAAAAAACTGGAATTATCTTTCTTTGATGTGAGAGGGATTGTGTACTTGGAATTTGTTTCTCTGGTCAAACCTGGAAGTTTTGAGAAGGTTGTGTTGTGATTTGTAGAAGAAACGTCCAGAGTTGCAGCACACAGGTAGGTGGCTGTCCTTTCACCGTGACAATGTACCTGCCCACACCACGCTGAGTGTTCAGCAGTCTTTGACCAAAGATGGTATGACTCCCATGACCCACTCTTCCTATTTGTCTGATGTCACCCCAAGTGACTTTTTTTTTGTTTCCCTGGATGAAAATGTCTTCAAAGGGAAACATTTCGCTAATGTGAAAGCGGGGGGGGAATGGCAGAAGCACCAAAAGGCATCAAAAGCATCAAAATTGACAAGATCAAACACCATTTTGAGCAGTAGAAAAAACGTCTCCATAGGTGTATTGCATCAAACCGAGAGTACTTTGAAGATAACTGAAGATTAAACATAAGAAAAAATACACAATTTTTTATAAATACCAATTTTAGGCCATATATAGAGATATATCTTTTTATGTACATATTTGAATACCTAAATAGTTTCTGTCTGTAAGGCACTAAAACAGAAGTCACTAAAAAAGGTTTTAAAATAAACTCCTGTTTCTTTTACTCAAAATGCTTTAAAGTAATAATTAGATATTATCTGTTCTGGTTTTTTTTTATCCCCCGACCATAGATTTATTTATTTTTGTTTCAGAAATTGGAGGAAAAGATAGTCCTGTCATAGGAGGATTGGAAAAGAAGAAGTTTATCCATAGTGAAGTCTTGTGGATAGACCTAACCCTATTTCCCCAAGAGAAGTTACCTTCTTTCTTTAATCACAGAGACAACCAGCAGTGAGGGCATATAGTTACAACTTTTCCTTTCTCACCTGAGTCACTTAGAAGCAGGCTCCTTCCATTCTTTATTAGAAATATTACAAAGTAACACGCATGCATTTCTTACTACTTAAAACAAGAAGTAATAATATTGCAAGTCATTTCATGTTTAGGGCACTTTACCTTACTAGTTTATAAATTGTGGTAATATACTCTAGGAAAATAGTCACAATGATTAAGCCCAGCCTTCCTAAAGAATTTTCATAAGGAAAATGGAGAGAGTGCCTCTGTTTAAAAATGCAGGATTTTTCATAGTTCTCTTTGAAGTACTGAAGGAGTGGTGAAAGGAGTCTGGATTTTGTTATTTTACTACTTGCTTCAGAGTTGGCTGTGCTTCTTAGTAGTAATTTGCCCTTTGGCAAGTTGTGATCTATTTGAATCTCAGTTTCCTCAACTATAAAGTGTGGTACAAATCTCCTATCCCAGGGTTGTTATAATGAAAATAGCATATGTAAATACTTGACTCCAAAGTAGGAATTCAATATATGTAATATTCTCCTTACCTTGCGAACAATACCCACTAAAACACAAGGGCTATAATGTTAATAGAACTTTTGTTTATAATAGTTACCTAATAGAAGAAAATCAGGTCTTTTGGATGCCAACATATTTGGAAACAACCCAAGTAACAGCTTAAAATGATCATTAGTGGTAGATTGAAAAGAAAAAGTGGAATATTAATACAATGCATGAACTACTGTTACTGCAAACATGGATAAATCTCACCAACATAATGTTGATGACACAAAATAATACATACTCTATAATTCCATTGGGAAAAAAAAGTTCAAAAGCAGGCAAAATTAATCGATGATGACAGAGGTCAGAAGTAGTAACTTTTTGGAGAGAGGATGGATTGGAAATGGGAGAGAGGGAGCCTGCTAGGGTGATGGAATATTTTATGTCTTCATCGGCATGGTGGTGCTTATACGGGGGTGTATGTATATAAAAATGAATCAGATTATGCACTTTAAGATTTGTACATTTTACAAATACATGTAAATTATTTACATTTGTACATGTATAAATAATGTGTCACATAAAAAACTGTCTGTTCCTTTTGACCCAGGAGGTGGATTTTATATCAGTATCAATTTTATTTATTAGGAAAATATCTAGCTCTAGATATGACATGCTAATAGCTGGCCATCTTGTCTGCTGTAGTCATTCTATTCCTTGTCAGTGGCCCCATTTCAGAGCTGGCCTGGAGCTGATAGGCATATTATGAGGGTCATGCTCTATCACCATTGACAGCTGGAGATGCCATCACATGCCATCGGCAGCAAAGCACAGGGAAATCAGGCAGTGGACTGTGCTTCCCACCCTTAGGCTGTGAGGCACAAGCCCTGGTAGTGGGCGGATTAAAAAGCCTCTCAATTTAAAAAGACAGAGGGAGGGGAGGGGAATGTGGGCTGCACAATTTATAAATAGACATTACCCAAGGTTGCCTCATGGTGAAGAGATTGTTTAGTAAATCTTCCTCCTCTAAGGATCTCATTATCAGAGACTATTCGGAAATAGCAGTTTCATTTTGTCTTTTGGAGGAGACCTGAACTTCACCCAGTCAGCCCTTTGGAGATTTTATATATATATATATAAATATATTTATATATATATATATATATATATATATATATATATATATATATATTTTTTTTTTTTTTTTTTTTTTTTTTTTTTTTTTTTTTTTTTTTTTTTTTTTTTTTTTTTTTTGCCAGATTTAGGGACAGGCCTTGGATATTTTGAATCACCTTTACATGGAGCATAATAATGATGATGATGACGATGATGTGTCTTTTGCCAAATGGATGAGCAGCTTCTGGGGTCACAGCTGGATAGAGGAGAATGAGAGAGGATTCCGGGACCGTCATGGATCCCAAGATGCCAGGTCCAGGAGAACGTCCTTGCCCAGCCCAGTGAGTTACTGTCATAGAACCAGGGGTGAGCTGGACTGGGGGAGGGGGATTTCTTTTTCATAGTTTCTCGTAGAGGGGAAGTTTTCCTTAGATAAGACTTTAGCATAAAATTTTCTTGGGTTGAAAATCAGTACTTTCAAATCCTTTTCTATATTCACAAAAAATCCCTTTTTATCATTTCGTCTTGTCCTCCAAAGGACCTGCTTTTCTTCTATTAGGTAATGATTTTTTCCATTTCAGTAACCTAAAATTTCTTTAACTATTACTCAGAGCTCCTCATAAGCCTGAGATAATCTTACTGTGTGATAATAAACTTCAAGTCAAACGAAAGAAACTCGATGTTACTGTTCGGCTGTGTAGCATCCTTGTGGATCCATGTGTGATTTCCCACAGTCTTTTTGAAATACTGAAAATAGTTTCACTATGTGGTGACCTCTAGGGAACTGAGGATTCCACATAATAAATCACTAGCTTTGATGTGTTTGATACATGTTTTCTTCTGGTTCCCATTTGGTTTCCTCAGCATGCTTTTCCCATGGCTAGGCAGAACTCTGGTGTCTAAGGAGTAAGATGTGAGCAGGAAAGCTTCTGAGGGGAGTGAGTGGGCCTGGTGAGGTGTGAACTCATCGACAGGTACAAGCAGGGATCTCTCTGCTCAACTTCAGTGCTAGGAGACACCACAGTCGGCACGTATGTCCTCTGCTTCATAGTTACACAGCAATGCCATGGCTTTTCTTTTTCACAAGTCACTTAGAATTCCAGCTACAAGAGAATCATTCTCCAATCTCCTCCTTCTGCCAAACCCAGAACCAAGTGAATTTGGGGGTAATGTTATTTTATTTTATTTTTAGCTTTCAGAGTTTCCCAGATGCATTTGCCTGTGAAGTGTGTTACAGTGTGAAAGGCAACTTCTTTTACTCTGGAGGAGTGAGACCTCTGAGACACAAATAATTGAAAATAGATCTCTTACCAAAACAAGGACAAAGGGCAAGTTTTAATACCTCTTTGAGCTTCCGGTTTCTGAAGTGAAAAAGAAAAGAGATTGGACTGGCTGGTCTCCAAGAACCCTTTTCACGCTAACTTTCCATGATTCTGTTATAAAATAAACAGCCCCTTATCACACTCTCATTCTAATCTCTTATGTTCCACACTGAGTGCGATAGTCATGATGTGTGAACCAGGCGTATTAGTTTCCAACTTTCAGATAGTAAGAACCAGAGAGAAACAGATAAAACAACTGCGATTTAATATTTATCACAACAGCCCTTTAGAGCCATAGAAAATGTGAACACAAAGGAAGATAAATGACAAAATAGTGTTTCTAAAATAAGTTTTAGTATTTATTAGACTTTAAAAACTGAAGCAAGCCCCCTGATTTAGACAATCCATTGTTAAGTTGCCTTACATTATTGGGAGATAGCAGGATTTAGGTATAACATTTTTGAGCAGTGTCCATCGTTTCCTGCTCATGCTGGCATTAGACATTTTCTTGAATGAACCTATTTAGATGCTCTGAATTCCTTAATTATCATACTAACATGCAGAAAGCATGTGTTTATTTCAGGAGACCAAACATAGCATGAAAAAGAAGAAAAAAGCAAACCCTGACTGAATAGAGCAGAGAGCACCAGCACAGACCACAGACGGGGGACGCAGGGCAGTATGGGTAGTCCTGGGAAGAGGAGTGGCTGGTGCTTTATCCCTAGTCACATAATATCATATATTTGTGAAGTAAATCTATAATGAATACTTAACTCTTCTTAACCCTAATGAGGATGTATTCAAATTGTTTCTTACTTTTGGAGACATGAAAACAATTAGGTTTATAAATTTTGTATTTTTTCTTTGAATTATATGAAAATAATTTTTTTTAAAAGCTTACTCTTCACCTTATCTTTTTTATCTTCCCCTACGGCTCCAACCTAAGGCTCTTCCCTCTCATAACCTGTTAATAACTACATTCATTAGTGTTACAAGCTTAGAAAAAGAATTGAACACCTACTGTGTGCCAGGCATTGTAAAAAGCACAGTAGGATTAGTAAAGAATACATACACGGTCTCCATGCTTATGGAACTTCCATTCCAGCAGGAAATACAAATTTGACTGAAAGCACGAAGTATGACCATGAATAAAGATTAGTCCTTTCCAAAGAACACTGCTTTTAGACCAGACTCATTATGATCTGTGATTGCTGATTTAAAGGAAATAACAAATCTAACTTTATTGTCTTGATTGTCCTTGGTGACAGAAAACAAAAACAAAACTTTTCCATGACCGAACTGGTCTCCATCATCACGTGAATACAAACTTGAAGTAAAGCAATTTCCATATCATTTATTCTACTATTTGAAAGTGGATTTTGAATACTCTCGTCTATTCAGCGTTCTAGTTGTCTTCTTTTTCAGCTTAACATGGTTCTCTTAACATTGTTCTGTATAGTTTGGGCCTAGCGGAAGGGAGGATTAAGCTGAATGCAAGACCTCTCTGAGAAGCTGAGACAGTTTCTCCTAAGGCTTTGTTAACACCAAATGGGTGTTCTCAGTGCTTCTTCTGTGCTCCAAGGTAGGCTCCATAAGCACTTGCCCATAGACTATCATTTGAGGGGCTAGGGGATAAAAAGTAAGCCTCTACCTACCTTTTTTTCTAGGTTTTTTGTTTTTGTTTTTGTTTTTTATAAATTACCTCCTCCCCATGTTATATTCTCTCTTCATAGTATCAATTTAAAGCAGTGGAAGATATTTTTAATCTTTATTTTTAATCTCTGATTGACCTTAGGGTGGTACAGACTCTCAATCTTTATAGTATCTTTCTACAGGGATGACTCTCCTATAGTTGCTCACCACAGGGATGGGTTGGGGCATGGCCCCCTTAGAGGATTTCTCACAAACTGAGAGGTAATCAGGTTTAGATGAGGTCATGAGGGCGGGGCCCTCACAGATGGGATTGTGCCCCTATAAGGAGAGACGCCAGCAGCCCCTTCCTTCCCTCTCTTCATATGCAATGAGGAAAGGTCAAATGAGCCCACAGGGAAAGAGCAGCCGTCTTCAAGCCAGGAAGAGGGCTCTCACTTCCATGTCTTCCAGAACTGTGAGAAACGAGTTTCTGTTGTTTAAGCCACCCAATCCATGGTATTTTGTTATGGTGGCCTTAGTTGATCAAGATGTCCTACCAAGTTCATCCCAAGAATGATGATCACTGGACAGTGAGAAACTAGTGAGGGAAACTACTACTACACCAGATGGAATTGAGGCCATTGATTCATGTCTTTGTGAGGGAAATTACATTAGAAAGGCATATAGAATTCCAAAAGAGGAGCTTGCATAGTAAGTAAACAGTTTTAAAAGAAGGAACTTCTCCCTGTAACCAATTAGAGTGCTCTTTTAAACTTGCTTCTTACAAAGTCCCACACCAAAACAAACTGGAAACCCCATTAGCATAAGGAGATATTAAGTGTATACTTTATATTGTGACTGAAACTCTTGCCATTCTTTTCAGGCCTCTTGGTACAAACATGCACATTCACCCCCAGTCTCAAATGCTTAAATTTTATTAAAACAATTTTATAGAGGTCACAACAGTTAACATGGGACCTATCTTCTTAGCAGATATTTAAGTATACGATGCACTATTGTTACCTATAAGCACAATATTGTAAAGCAGAGCTCTGAAACTTACTCTCTCGCGTAACTAAAATGTTATATTCATTGATTAACAACTTTCCTTTTCGCCCTCCTCTCCCTAGCCCCTGGCAACCACCATTCTATTTCTTACTTCTATGAGTTCAATTATTTTAGATACCTCACATAAGTGGAATCATGCCGAATTTGTCCTTTTGTGTCTCAGTCTCAAAGTTTTTCATGATCACCATAGAAAACTTGAAGAATACTACGAAGGAGAAGGAAACAAACAATCCCACATCACAGAGAAAACTTGTGATCACAGTTTGGTATGTTTGAAGATTGCCCATCTGATATCAAATTTTTTTTTTTTTTTTTTTTTTTTTTTTTTTTTTTTTTTTGGTGGTATGTGGGTAGTTCCCTGGCTGGGAATCGAACCCAGGCCTCAGTGTTGACAGCGCCAGCGCCGAAGCCTTAAGCCACTACACCACCAGGGAACTCCTGATTCCAATTTACTTCAAGCACCTCAGCACCTTCTCATCCCAGCCCTCCTCTGTCCCCAGCCCCACCAGGCTTCTCTTCCTTCCGCACCAGCAGGCTTCTTCTGTGGCGTAAGCTCTGGACAGACGGTGTTCATCCTCAGGCAGCAAGCATCCCTTGTTCTCTAATTAACCCTGCTCGTCCTTCAGGTTGTAGCTAAATCATCACACTTACACAAAAGTCTCCTGCTAATCTTTCCAGCCACCTGATACCGCCCCCCACCCCAAATATACGTATTTTTAGCCTGTTACAGTCTTTCATTGCATCTTAAAACTTGATAGCATTTGGCCAAGGATATAGGCATATGTCCTCTTTGTTTCATGTCTATCTCCTGTGCAGACATAGCTCCAATGCAGGGACACTGTGCCTGTTTTGCTCCCCAACATATTCGCTGTTACAGGTACCATGTCTGACCTACAGTAAATGGACTTCTATACATAAAGTACCAAAAGAATGTATACACTTTTTTGTTTTTTTGCTTTTTGGTATGTGGGTAGCTCCCTGGCTGGGAATCGAACCCAGGCTGCAACGCTGACAGCACCAGTGCCAAAGCCTTAAGCCGCTACACCATCAGGGAACTCCATGTATACACATTTTAAGAAAGGAAAAAACTGTATTCAAATTGTAACAATACATACCGATAACAAAAGATGAATGTAAGTCACATTTGACTTCTGCAATTACAAGAGGTGGTCACCATCAGTGTCCAGACACTTCTGCTTACGGAGAACTGACCGAAGTGTCCACTTGTATCGCTGCTCATGCCATTGCAATTTCTTCCCAAAGTACCACCAGTGTAGACAGTTTTCTAGGGTACACCACATCCCTCAAGGTCCCCATAGGTACAAGTCAAGGGGTGTTAAGTCAGGAGAACGTGGGGGCAACTCAAACAATGTTCTCGAATTTCAAATACCACTTCAAAATGGTCTTGTGCTCCTGAAACAACAACCGTACTTCCGCCCTGTTCTGTGACTGTCCTGCCTGTCGCGTGGTGACGCTAGCACTCATTTGATTAACGCCATCTTTTGAGCGAATGTCATACTACACATTGCGACTGTAATTCAATCCAATTCCAGAAAGTAATACATCGATAACATCTCTTAAAATGTGCATACTTTTGGGGGGGGACCCCTGGTATATATTAATAGATTCACCTCAGGTGTCTTAGCAGCTTTACAAACCTTTAACCATATTTCTGATGGTTGTTTGAGAGTAAGCTTCTAGACATGCGTATTAGTTTGCTTGGGTTGCCATACAAAATACCACAGACTGGGTAGATTAAACAACAGAAATTTATTTTCTCACACTTCTGGAGTTTGGAAGTGCAAGATCAAGTTGTTGGCAGGTTTGGATTCCCCTGCAGCCTCCGTCCCTGGCTTGCAGACAGCCACTTTCTCACTGTGTCCTCACATGGCCTTTCCTATGTGTGAATATATTCCAGTGTTTTCTCTGTGTGTCCACATTTCTTCTTTTACTAGGACATCAGTCAGGCTGGATTAGGGACCACAGCAATGACCTCATTTTAATGTAATCTTTAACAGTTGTGTTCCCAAATATGGTTACTTTACTTTTTTTTTAGTTTGCCTTGGCTTTTTTAAATTTATTAGGGTGACACTCGTTAGTGAAATGCTGTAAGTTTCAGGGGTACAGTTCTTTATCATCTCCATGTGGCATTGAGTTCTCACCACCCAGAGTCATTTCTTTTTCCATCACCATGTATTTGAGTCCCCCACCCTCCTTCCTCACTCCCTCTCTTCTTTCCCTCTGGCAACTACTAAACCATTGTCTATGTCCAAAATTTTTTTTTTTTTTTACATTATTTATTTATTTATTTATTTTTAAAATTCATTTTTATTGTTAGACTTATTGGGGTGACATCTGTTAGCAAGGATTACATAGGTTTCAGGCATACAATTCTACAGTGCATTGTCAACTTGATGTATAATATGTCCAAAATTTTTAAAAAATTATTTATTGTTCATTTATTCTGTTCTTTAGATTCCACATATAAGTGAGATCATATGGTATGTGTCTTTCCCATAAAGAAGAAAAAAATCTTACCTTTTGCAACACCAAATATGGTTACATTTTGAGCTACTCATAAAGGACTTCAACATATCAGTTGAGAGCATGACGCAATCCAGCAGATCACAACGTACGATGGATGGACCCAAGGAGGGGAATATTTTAAGCCTCTTGACACATATTGCCAATGGCCTTCTAGGAAGGCCGTATACATTGATACTCCTACCAGCAAGAAATGAAAGCGCCTCTCCCCCTGCACTTTTGCTAGGGTTGCCATCATTAAGCAACATTTATTTTTCTAACCTGAAAGGCAAAAATTATACATTAACTCATTTCACATAATCTTTGATTACCAATAAGCATAAATGATTTTTACCATTTGGTATTTTAAAATTTCATTCTTTATACATTTATTCATCCAATATATATTTAATGAACTCATGCTATGAATAAGGCAAGGTGCTTTATAGTACTGGTATTCTAGCAGAGAATGGACTGTAGCCCTGATGTCATGGAGCATACAGTCTAATGGAGAAGAGAGATGTGTAGCAGACTTACCCAAGTTATTGATTATGGTTGTGATGGGTATTATAAAGGAGAAGTATGAGATCCCAAGACCGCATCTAACAGGGACCTGAAGCCCTCGGGGTGGTGGGAAGGCTTTCTGGGGATACGCGGTTTTCCTGATGACTGAAGGAGGATTAGTCATTACTGAGGCAGAAGTGGTGGATGAGGTGTCACACAGAAGGACCAAGGAGACGCAGGTGTGCAGTGGTGGAAGGAAAGGGAAAGAGGAGCCCTGGGAGCAACTGGGTTGAATGTTACTGAATGCTTAAAGACCAAAATACACACAGAAATGGCAACATAAAGACCAATATCCTGTCCAAAATTAGTTGTGGGTGGGAAATCTAGATTGGAGTGAGGTGGGGTGGGGTGTGAGAGAAATTGAGAGATCAAGGGTCATAATGCTTTCAAGAACTTTGACTTCTCGGAAGCATTTCTCCTTTGATCATTTCTCAATGTGATTTTAACAACGATGTCACTGTATTACATGACCTCTATGTTTCTCTTTATGTATGTAATGTACTACATGTTCAGGATATTTAGTAAACATCAGTAACATGTGCAAGTATTTTTGGGGTTTTGTCTATTTAATTTTAAGCTGTTTTTGATGCATATTAGCTTTATTTTTATGTTGTTAAATGAACTTTTTCCCTATGACTTCTTCTATTGCTCTTCTGCTTAGAAAATCCTTCTTCAGACAGAAATCATATAAATATTCACCTTTATATTATTTCTTAAATATTTATGTTGCAATAACATTTTTTAGTTATTTTGGAATTTACTTACAGGTACCAATTTGAGGCTCAGAATGCTTCATTATACTGCCCTAATGGTGGAGGAACAGCAAAGCTAGTCTTGAAATGTTTTACCCAGTGTTTTAACCAATCATCTCTACTGCTTCATTGCAGGAGAAAGGTTCTACTGATGAAGAAGATACAATTTCAGTTCAACATGAGATCTGTTTAGTTAGTAATTTATGGCCATCCTGCCACTGTGCTAATATTGCACAGTCTCTTTATATTATAAAAAGTTTTTTATTCTGTATTTCCAGTTTCCTGTGCTTCCTAGAGTCACATCATCTGACAGACATCCCAGAAGGCATTCTCATGAGGACCAGGGATTTCCATGTCATACCCGTATTTGGGGTCGCAGGAAATGCTCAGACGATGGGTCATTCAAGGAGCCACTGGAATCTCAAAGAAGATCCCATTCCCAAATCCACACACTTTCAGAGTCCTTTGAACAGCAACTCTGCTTTAAAACCAAACGCTCTGTCTCTTTGGTATGTAACAGAATTAATGAATTTAAACCATTTTAGAAAAGGTAACCCAAAGGGTTCCTCTTCCCCAAGTTTGAGGAGAACAAATCTAACTTCTTTATTTATAGCTTGGTGATGAGATCTTTGAAAAAAATGACAGTTTTCGATAGCTCAGATGTACATAAACTTTTATTATTTTTATTTTTATTGAAAATGTCTGGTGTAGGGAGAATTCTGGGAGGACTATTAGTGGAATGTTTTGGTTATAGAGGTTCTCTAGTTTTTTGAGACTGCTTTCATCACCCTTACTATATAATTGTGACTCTTTCTTCTTTCACTATTTGGAGATGAGAAAAACTGTCTGTGCTTTCATAGTAATCTAGTAACAAGTACTCTATGATAGTGTCATGTTTTACTGTACTTTAAAAAGCTTGCAGAGGGAATTCTCTGGACACTATCTAGGAAGTTTCTGGGAGTAGGAGTGGTTCAGGAGTTCACAGGAGTTTAAGTAAAGCATAAAGGAGAGATAAATATGAAATGAGAGGAAGAATAGAAACTCCATTGATGATGTCAAACTTGGATACAGAAAGTAATAAACTACAGATCAATTAATTTGAAGGTAGTTTTTCAAATCTGCAGCATGCTCACTGAGTGGCCTTGAGCAAAATACTTCTTTTTTGTGGACCTTTGGTGTTTGTTTTATTTTGCAAACCAGAACTAGTAGTATGTTCTGCCATGTAGTGGGCCAAGAAGTGAACCCAGGTGCATTGCAACCTGGTTCTTGAGCTATACTCTGAACAGGGAAGATACTTAGGTGCTTCCTACTTCATTGTCCCTCTGAGCTTTCTCCCTTGCAGTGATGGCTGTCGGGACTATCACTATGGATCTTTGCCTCACTTTTGTTAGGGACCCTGTGTATCTATGCTCCCCCTTCAGTAGGCTGCTCTCTTTACCTGATCATATGAGGAATATGGAAGGAAAAATAGTTAACAACTATCACTTACTATATCTAAACCTTATCAGGAGTTTCTGTATTGTCTTTTCTTTATATGGTTTTAAAAAAAATTTGGGGAGTTCCTTGGTGGTGTAGTGGCTTAAGGCTTCAGTGCTGTCAATGCTGCGGCCTGGGTTCGATTCCCAGCCAGGGAGCTACCCACATAAAAAAAAAAGTTAAAAAAAAATTTGGTTTCAGACTTAGAGCAATGTTACAATAGTACAAAGAAGACACCCTTCATCTAGATTCCCTCCACATGTTAGTATATTTACCTATATACTTCCTCTCCTTCCCATCCCCAAACAAGGGCATGAGAACATTCTCTTATATAAAACATTATAATAATTAAACTCAAGAAATTAACACTGATAACAATACTTTTACATCTAATCTATGGACCATATTCATATTTGGCCCCTTGTCCTTATATTCTTTATAGGGAGATTCTAGATCATGTGTTGCAACCAATTCATTCCCTGTAATCTATTTGATTTTGGAGCATTTCATGACTGGCATCTGAAGAGTACAGGTCAGCTATATTTAGCATAATGCTCAATTTGGGTTCATCTGATATTTCCTCATGATTAGATTCAGAGTGGGAACTTTGGGCAAGAATAAAACAGAAGTAAAAGAATTTCTGTTTTAAAACTACATGTTAAAGTCATTAATTTTATTCATTCAGGAAAATTACCTGCCTTAAATTCTTTCTGGAACAAGGTAGAGTGTAAATATATTTTTATTTTAAACTGGACAGTTCTTTGTTGATTCTGATGGCCTCAGAACAAATTTCATGTAATAACACATGGTCTAATGTAACTGCTTACATGAAACCATTTGCTAATATTATTCAAAGCCCTAAAAGTGGGTAAATGTGAAATCAGTTCTTATTGAAAGATAGTCATCATATTATAATAGCTAGAAACTTGCTAGGAATTTATAAAATTATTTAATATTTTTTCATACTATATAATAAATATATATGGTAAATAATTTTAAATTAAATATTTTATTTTGTGTCAGTTTTTAAAGAGTATATTATAAAGTTTATCTTAATGGAAAATTAAAAACTCAGAACATATAGAGATACTTTAAAAGTTTTTCTATTTAATAATCGACATACTTTCCTAAAGCTAACTACATTAAAAAATGTAATTTGTCAATGAATTTTAAAATAATATATATTATCTTTTGTTTGGGAGCCAAATGAATACTAACATCTACATTTAAATTTTACTTTTTTAGTATCAAAAAGAACCAGAAACTGCTTTTGTGACCTGATTATGACCAGCAATATTAAATTCTTTCATTTTGATATTGAAAAGCTCAATTGGCTTATTTTGACAATTTTCATATTTTGTTTCTAAGTGATTGACATAAGATAAATATTTCAGGCCATTATTTATGAACATTTCTGAGTCATTATTCTCAATAGGGAAAAACCAAGTTGGAAATAATCATCACTGTATTTCTCTTTTTATACTGTTCTTATAAGTATTATAGACATTTATGACTGCTAAATATAAACTTTGATCAGGCTGATGAATCTAATACAAATGCCCGATTTAATGAAAATAACCTAGAGGCACACTTATAGAGGTAGTACAATTTTTGAGTTCCTTTAATTTCTATTTCAGCTTCATCACTTGTTTTGCTTTCTTACTTGGACTAATGGGCCATTATAGATAGCAATGAAACAATCTACGTACTGTATAAAAATATTTAACATGGTGGAGTAACTGACATGACCTATAACTCACCCTGCAGGGCTGAGTCATGACCTTTCTCATCTGACTGCCACTCACCACTGTGTTGTTCGCTTGATAGGCACTCAGGGTTTCCCCAGTATTTCCAGTTCAAATGGAGGAGGGGGAAAATAATGATTTTGTTTCTTGGAAAAGCAGAAGTATAAATAGATATCATCACCACATTTATCAGTGTTCCTCCACCTTTTTTTGTCAGTTATTCCTTTAAAAGGCCCTCCCTGACAATGGAAATTAAAGAATCTCATATCACCCTGTTTATCATTTTCATTACACTTATCATTATTTGTTATTCTCTTGTGTTTCCTTTTAGGCTTATTGATTGTTTGTCTCCCTCCACCTAGGTATAAAATCTAAGATGCCCAGTCTCTGCAGTTAGTGCTATAATTCCTGATCCTAGAACAACAGCATGTGTTCAATAAATCTTTGAATATGGACCTCTGGGTAACCTGTTGGCGTTTGTTAATGCATTTGATATTATTTTGGACACTTCATTCTTTACACAGTACTCACATTGAAACCCTATTATTAATGTAGTTTTAGGGAGTGGACACAGGAACTTAGAATCATTGCATGTATGATTCACTTGCCGCATTCCTTTTTATTTTTTATTTTTTTCCATATGGGTAGTTCCCTGGCTGGGAATCGAACCCAGGCCACAGCATTGACAGCACCGAAGCCTTAGCCATTACACCACCAGGGAACTCCCTCACATTCCTTTTCTAAAAGCACTAGGAGATGATTAATTTTATTGTGCTGAGAAATCACATCCTTCCACACATCAGAGCAGAGTCAGAGTCGTGTGCAGGTTGATTTTTCTCCACAGACTGTCTGCTGATGCCCAAGTCCCCCTATTCCTTTTATTTATGACTAAAACCTTCAGTAACACCTTTAGGCTTATGCTAAATTATTACTAGAAATTCAGATACGGAAGTCTGCTAACCAATCAAGGCTTTCTTCATTTCTGATAATTAAGAGAAACAGAATGTTGTCAGCCATGGGCACCTTTCTACACTTTTCTGATCCTTGTCTTTCAGGGACCTGAGAGCAGAAAGGAAAGAAATGAAAGAGAATGCCTGCACATGGAGATAAGATCGTTCAAGAAAGTGGAGGAAAGAAGGAGCTCTAGGAAGGAAGAACACAGAGAAGCATACATGGCCCCCCTCTTTGAAAAAGGGCCCAAATAGCTCTTTGTTTAAACATCACGACTATACATGCTACTGTGCTTTTGAGTCCCAGTATCCTACACCAAGGAGTAGTAGCTGTGCAAGAGTGTCTGGAGATTCTGAGTGGTTAGTTCCAGTGCTCCTCAAGAAGATTCACATCATACTCCAACTGCTTCTGGTGTCTTAGCTGACAGTTTGATCTGTCTTATTGACCTTTTATGGGAATAAGAATAATAAAAGGTATTTTAATAGAATAAAGTAATTCTTGAAAATGTAAAGAAAGATTTTAAAAGAGCCACCCACACATCGTCACCAATCCTTCTTCCACGTCAACCTCACAAATAATTTTAAATAAACGTCATTGGTGTGATTCTAAGTTTACACATACTTACTTATTTTTGTAAGTACGTCTAAGGGCCACTGTTTAGTGAGAACTGATCACTAACATGGCAAGCACTAGACTGGGTCTTTAATACATTACCTAAAGGCCTCCTCCTGACTCTTCACTTGCTGGTTGAGGAGACTGACATTGAGAAAAGTTCAGCCTTACAGGTAGGCAGGGCCAGAGCCCAGTCCATTCTAACTCATGCTCCTACTCTGAGTTAGGGCCTTCATTTCCCCTGAGCAGCGGGTCCCGACCTAGTTTGTGTGTGATGTGCATGGGGATAAGCAGTGTGAGAAAAGCAGGAGTGGGAGTAGGTTATCATTTTGATTATATGGGCAAAGACTGATTCTCTGAGGTCAGCTTTATGCTCTGGGTTTTAACTTTATGAGGCCACATTCTTGTACATTTATATATTAATTATCTTTATTGCAATGTAATTGGTATAATATTAGTTTTAGGTGTACAATGTAATGATTATGTTGTGAAATGATCATCACAATAAGGCTAATTAACTGCCATCACCACACATTGTTACAAATCATTTTCTTATGATGAGAACTTTTAAGATCTACTCTCTTAGCAACATTCAAATGTGTAATATTATTTAACTATAGTCATTATGCTGTATCTATGAATTATTTTAAAAATATGGAACCCCTCATGAATTTGTGTGTCATTCTTGTTCAGTACTTATGCTCATCTTCTCTGTGTTGTTCCAATTTTAGTACATGTGCTGCTGAAGTGAACACTTCTTTTTCTTATATTTTCAGTTTTATTGATGTATGATTGACAAATAAAATTGTATATATTCAAATTGTACAACACAATTATTTGATGTATATACACTTTATGAAAAAGATTACCACAATCAGGTTAATTCACATATTGAGGCCATACTCTTTTATTTTTTTTTTTTAGAAGAAAAGCTTCTAGAATTCTCTAATACTTTTCTGATTTATTCTTTGTCTTTGTCTTGGATCTTCAAATGTCCAAGGGCAGCTAGTCTCCATTTTGTAAAAAAGAGTATCTCCCCAAATACTACTTGTAATTAATACTATAATCGATTTATTATGTAAGATACAAACAAATGTTGACATAGGCAGTACCTTATTTTGCCATGTATAATATGCTCCCATGTATAATGTACACCCATGCTTTTGGCCCAGACTTTAGGGAAAAAAATCTTTTGTTTTAGTTTTTTTAATTCAAATTTTTATTTGTTTTATATTTAGTTACTTGTTTTTTGTATTATAAAGCAATTTTAACATTTATTTTTTAACATATTATGGTATAAGAAATTTTATGTAACAACAAATAATTACAAAACACAGAAACAGATACAAGGTATTTTATGTATTAAACTTTTTTTACATAAAAAACCTGATTATCATATTCCAGGATATTATTTTGCAAACAGGTATCATTATTGATTTCTAGAGTTACACTTTCAACTCATAAGCATAAATAAAATAATTAAAAACATTTATATAGATAGGGAATAAGTACTACCCATGTATAATGTCCATCCTTATTTTTCCCTCATGAATTTGGACAAAGATGTTTGCATTATACATGGCAAAATAGAGTGAATAGTAATGACCTTGGACTTGCATTCTTTTTGTTTTCATACAGCTCGCACCTTCATCAATTTTGGATTGACACTTTCATGTGGCCTTTTACACACAGCATTATGCATTTTTACACATGGGAAAGATAATTTCAAGCCTTTTTATGATGATATTTGCCTGTTATTTGCCACCACTGAGGCCTAACCTTCCATCAAGGACTGCATTATGTTGTAGTTGTGGGGAAAACAGTTGTTTCCCCATCTTTCCTTCAAGTAATTTTCAGTCTTGCAAATCAAGTTTCAGACTGGGGGATATTCTGCTCATCAGTGCTTGCCCCTATAGAAAGGTGATGGGAGAGGTGGCCCCTCCAAGGGATGACACCTGGATGGATTTCCTTTGGCCCAGTGGCTGGTTGGCTGAGACAGTAGCTACTTGCTACTCCAGCTAGGACACCTATGAAGGTTCTTCCCCAACCTGGACTCAAGAATGGCAACACCTAAAAAACTCATGATTAGGAATTTTATAATATATCCCATCAATCTGGGAGGAACTCTATTTCCAACATATTAATAGGTACGTGGAGGAGAGGGGCCTCTGCAAATAAAGTTGCCAACTTATTACCTTCTCTTAAGTCATTAAACAATACTTCTAATTAACAAATACAGGTAAAGAAAAAGAATAAAAATTGAAAGGCTTTTGTTTTACTTACTCAGAGATAAATATGGTTAATACTTCAGTTTACATTCTTCCAGAATATTATCTATGTATATACACACAGACAAAAAAAAACTATTTTCCAGATCTGAGCTCATTTCCATTAAATTATTAATATCTTTTCAAATCAATAAAATAGTCCAGTGCATAGTTTTAATGCTTCCTTTTCAAAAGCCTTTAAATATGCTCAAGTCTCTACTATCTTAAAAACTTTTTCTCATAAGATGCCAATAGATACTATCCTTGATATCCAATAGTTACTACCTTAACTATCTTTTCTTTCACAGAAAACCTCTTGAAGAAGTACACATCCCCCTTGATTTTCAGACTGCAGCAATGTGACTCCTGTCCTTCCTCTCTATGGAAACTGTTTTCATCAAAGTCACTCATGATCTCTTTACTGTTAAATTGTATGGAAACTTCGCTTTACTTCCTTTGCTTGACGTTCTGGCAGTATCTGACATTGCTGACCATGCTCTCCCTCTGTGGCTGTTGTGACCTAAATTCTTTTAGGTTTTCTTGTACCACTCTGATCACTCCAGTCTGGTCTTTGGTGAGAGATCCTTATCTCCAAAATAATGGCTTTCCTCTGAACTCCGCCCATCACTTGCCTTACTCTCCTAATTTTCTCTGGGACTTTTACACATTCTCACTGTGTCAGCTACCTGTGTGTCAATGATCCCCAAATCTGTCCCTCTGGAGCAGACCTCTCTCATGTGCACAACAGGGCCTTGGACATAAAACTAATTGCAGGTTTCATAGACCTCTGAAATTCATCTTTTAAAAGTAAATTATTACTTTTTTCCTCTATCCCCCATCTGCCCTCCTCTTCTGTTGCCTATCTCAGTGAATGGCAACATGAAATACCATTTGAAGCCATCTTGTACTCCTCTCATTCTCCATTCAAATAATAATCAACTTCTGCTTATTTTGCTCCTAAGTATCACTTGGATCTACCCAATTCTTTCTATTTTATTACCATTACCCCATCTCAGGCCTTTTATATCTTGCCTTGATTCCAACAAAAATAATAACATTTTGGATATACTTAATTAAATAGATTATTAAAATTAATTTCTCTTGTCCCCCCCCTTTTAATGTGACTACTACAAAATATCACACCTCTGTCTCATATTATATTTCTATTGGATAGCACTTATCTATATCCTAAGTTTCAAACCTCATTTTGTATTACTTGAATTTTGCCTTTTAAGTTCTACTGAGCTTAAAAAGTACCAGAATTTAATTAATCCGTGAAGTTATTTGGGGTTAACTGGCCTAATACCAGTTAAAACATTTTAAAGTTTATTATGTCTCCTTCCTTCCCTCCCTGCCTTCCTTCCTCCCACACTTCCTTTCTTCCCTCTCCAAGCAAAAATCCCTCTGTCCATTCATATTCTCTTCTGTGCTACAGTATAACTCATGCAGTTTTTATCATGTAATATAATTATTTCCCTACATGTCTGTCTTTCCATCTGTGAACTCTTAGTGTCAGTGTCAGGACCACATATTAATCATCTTTGCATTCCAGAACCTAATAGGTTCCTATCACATAGTAGCGGCTCGATATATATAACTTGAAAGTGTTACTCTAAATAACCAGGGTCCTAAAACTGAATTAATTTTGCCTATTTTAGGAAAGACACTATTAGTTATATATTTGTCTCTAGGAATGAAAAATTTATAGTTAATATTTTTTCCCTTAAAATGGAAATGCTTTTAAAATTTATTGGGATGACCTTGATTAGTAAAAATTACATAGGTCCCAGGTGTACAATTCTACTTTACAGCTATGTGCTATATTATGTGTTCATCACCCAGAGTCAGTTCTCTTTCCACCAATCATCATATATTTGTGTCCCTGTCCCTTCTCCCCCACCCTCCTGCCCCCTTACCCTCAGGTAACTACTAAATTATTGACTGTGTCCATGAGTTTTGTTTCTTTGTTGCTTTCAACTCTATGTCAACGATCAAACTAAACTTCTCCATCCTTTTTCCCTCATTTTACCCACTCTCCCATCCCTCCTCCCATCTTAAAGAAGTCCCTCTAACATTCTTTGTAGTACTGGTTTGGTGATTATGTATTTCTTTAACTTTTCCTTATCTGAGAAGCTCTTTATCTGTCCTTCAATTTCTAATGCTAGCCTTGCTGGATACATTATTCTTGGTTGTAGATCCTTGGTTTTCATCACGTTGAATATTTTCTGCCAATCCCTTCTGACCTATAGAGTTTCTGGTCAGAAATCAGCTGAGAATCAAATGGGTGTCCTTTATAAGTTACTACTTACATTTCTGTTGCTGTTTTTATACTTTTCTTTTTTTCTTTAACTTTTGCCATTTTAATTATGATGTGTCTTGATGTGTTCTTGTTTGGGATCATCTTGTTTAGGATTCTCTGGGCTTCCTGAACTTGTATGTCTATTTCCTTCACCAGGTTAGGAAAATTTTTAGTCAGTATTTCTTCAAATATTTTCTTGACCCCTTGCTTTTCCTCTGTCCCTTCTGGCACATATATGATTCTGATATTCTTCCACTTAAAATTGTCCCAGAGGAATCTCAAACAATCCTCATTTTTCTGGATTCTCATATCTATTTGTTCTAAATGGGTATTTTCTGCTGACTTTTTCTGCAAATCATTGCTTTGTGCTTTTATTTTATTTAGTTTGGTGACTTTTATTCCATTCTTCATTTCAGTTAATGTAGTCATTATCTCTCTCTGGTCCTTTATAATGGTTTGTAAGTCTTCTTTAATGTGTACTATCTCTCTGTTGAAATTGCCATTCAGTTCCTTAAGCATTTTTATAATCATTGCCTTGAGCTCTGTTTGTGATGGGTCACCTGCCCCATCTCTTTAATTCTCTGGTTTCTCATATTTGCAGCCTCTCTGGACCCTCCCAGCTGTAATTTCTTTGGTGTTCCTGTCTGATACTGGGCGGGTAGAGGTCTGTGAGGGAGGGGCATTGGCAGCTTTGTTTTCTTCCTGTGGCTCTGGGGGTCGTGCAGGGAGTTTGGATGGGATTGTCCCTTTCTGTTCTGGGTTTGCCCTGTGTGCGGATTCTACCTTGAGCATTGGGGTCAGTCCTCTTTGCTGGTCTTTCAGATCGTCCTGTTTGTGAGCTGAGAAATGCTCACTTGCAGCCCCCTCACACCTTTTTCTTCCCAGCCAGAGTGTTTGTGCTGTGGCTCCTCACCGCCCAATCGCTCCCCCTCCTCTGGGAACCGGAATGAAATCCTGCCACTGTGGTTTGGGGACTGGTTTGCACCTCCTGGGGCCAAAGTGAGATGGTTGAAGTATCTCACACCCTGCCTGTGGGCCCCCTTTCCTCTGTCCCACAGACCCAGTGAAGCCTGGAGCTCTCTTCTGCCCCCTTCTTTCTCTTCCCTCCCCCAGTGGTAGAGTTCCAAGTGGGGACCTGTGTGGGGACCCGCACACGGCTGGGTCCTCGCTCTTCACTTTATTTATCTTTTGTTTAACCCTCTGCCTGCCTGAAGATACCTTAATGCAATGAGTGGGTTTCTTAGCTGTGATTGTGCATTGTGTAGAGGGTCCCTGGTGGAAGCATAGGTGTTTTATTAGTTGTAATCTCCAGAGGAGTTTTTCGCAGGTCCCCCTCATTGTCATTTTGTTTAAAATGGAAACTTTTCAAACATATAAAAGCAGTATCTGACACACTTTCAAATAATGCAGGAGCATATATAATAGTGTCAGTCCTCTGGAGAAGCCCTAACTTTAAATACAGTTTACCATTATGATAGAGGCACTGTGGTTCCTCTACTCTAGGGGGCAGACTTGAGCTGACAGTTGGGCTGATAATGCAGGACACAGAGAAGCCTCAGTGTTTGGCCATGACGAAATCATTACCATTACTTTCAAACAGACAGGAGAGAATGGCAGCACTTTCTACCAACTCTCTCAGAGGTTAGGTTAGATTAAACAAATTTAATGTTGGGCCATTTTTATGACGTTAATGTATTCAAAGTATATATGAGGGAAGATGACAAACTGGTTATCTCCACAGGACACAAAAGGACAAAGAGTTTAAAATACTATGCAGATGATTTACCTTTGCACAATGGGAAATTTTAAACTGGTGAAGTGAGGAATTATAAATTCTGATTTTTCTTGTCTTTGGTGTTTTTAACATCCTATTCTAACCTTGGGTTATATAATTCTATTTTGGCTGAATTCCTGCTTGTAGCTTTGGAGTCAGTGAAAGTATTAAATTGGCTGAGCATGATTCTGCCTCATCCGAACATATGGAGCTGTGAGGAAAAAATCAATGTAGAAATTCTTCTATTATACCCAGTCTTTTTATTTGCAGTATTTTTTTTAATTGTTAAATTTATATGTGGTGACATCGATTAGTAAAAATTACATAGGTTCCAGGTATACAATTCTACAATACATCATCTATGTGTTGTATTATGTGCTCATCATCCAGAGTCAGTTCTCCTTCCATCACCATATATTTGTGTCCCTGTCCCTTCTTTTCAACCCCCTGTCCCCTGTGTCCATCAGTTTATTTCTTTGTTGTTTTCAATTTTATGTTCCACATATGAGTGAACCATGTAGTTCTTAATTTTTTCTGTCTGGCTTATTTCACTTAGTATGATGATCTCAAGATCCATTCATGTTGTCATAAATGGCAGTATTTCATCTTTTCTTACAGCTGAGTAATATTCCATTGTGTAAATGTACCGCAGCTTCTTTATCCAGTCATCTATCCACGGGCACTTCGGTTGTTTCCATGACTTGGCCACCGTGAATAGTGCTGTGATGAACATTGATTACGCAGCCTTTTTGTCCTGGCTTCCGTGGAGGCATGTGTCCCCACCAGCTCTTGAGCGGCTTAAAACTGGAAAGTAGCCACACCTTACCTTGGCCCAAGATCCCTGAGTCTCTCCCTTGCTTATTAATTGCTAGGATCCATTTGTTCATTCAGCAGAGATGTTTTGACTGCCTCTCTGTGCTGGCGATACAACAGATAAACACTTCTAAAAACAGATAAAAACACTTGTCTTTTAGGATCTCACATTCCAGCAAGGAATACAGGTAATAAACAAAAATCTACACATCAATGCCTCAGGGATGAAAAAAAAAAGTATTGTGTTACTCTCTAACTTGAATACCTTGGCAGGCTCCTCATTATTTACAGAATTAACTCAAAACCTTTTAGCAGGACATCAAACACCCATCTACCTGGTTTTCAAACTTTAATAAAGACATTATTTCAAAATCTTCTTACCTCCTCCCTTTCCTCTCCCTCCTCAATGTTCTGTGCACTATAGATCTTTCTTCACAGCTTATTTTCATTGCTTTGTGTAAATTGCATTTGAGTGTTTTGGTGGAGGAATAAGTGTAAACAAGTAAAAATTTTATAATGACTATTGTGTCTATTTGTTTGTATTTTCCATTTGGGATGGGCACTGGTTAGCCATTTACTAAAAGGTTAATAATAATGTACTGGTCATGAGCCATTTTAATATGATTAAGGTACCAACCAAGTACTTTCCCAGGAATCTCGCTTCTCATCTCTGAACTACATCTACCACCTGTGATTAGTTAATGTGTTTAAGGGCTGCTTACTATGTTCTTATAAACAAGTGGTTTAATTTCTCACCCTTCAATTTGTAAACATAGTAAGATAATAACAAGTCACTGTTTCTGGTTAAGAGCAGGAGTAAACAGGAAAAAATACATGTTAAGGAGGGGAAATGAGAGAAACAAAATTACAAGACTTTTAAAGATCATCTGTGCTAGGGATATAATGTGCACATGATGACTATTTACCACTTCTTTATAATATATATGAAAACTGTTTAAGAGAGTAAAACCTAAGAGTTCTCATTACAATAGAAAAAAATTCTTTTTTTTTCTTATTTTTCAATTTATTTTTATTATATCTATATGAGATGATGTTAACTAAACTTATTGTGGTAATCATTTCACAATATATGTAAATGAAACGTTTGTGCTGTACACTTGAAATCCATAAAGTGATGCATGTCAATTATATTTCAATAAAACTGGAAAAAATAAAGGTCCTCTGATTCAAGACTATTACAATCAAATTCCTACTGTAGGCAGGAACTCCCTCTACAATGGGTCTGCCAAGTGTGCTGAGACTTTTCTTGATGACTAATAGGGTGAGAAGGCTGCCTATTTCAATTGTGCTGAAGCTCTCACAGTTGACACTGTTGTTACCCTGACATCCCTCTCCCTGCAACACAAAAATATGTCCTTTCTCATCTTGAACTGCAGTCTTCTTTTTGTAAGCGCTCCATCCACTTGGAAGCTGTTTCTTTCTTTTCCTTTGAGTACCCTGCTGCATAGGTCTAGTGCATCTCCTGAATGACGTCACTGCAGTTCCTAGAGGAAAGCACACATTCCTTTCTCTACCTCTCTGGTCCTACAGGGGTTCCTCAGGTAAACATTTTGTGCCATCCATCATTTCACACAGAACCTAAGTTCCAGAGCCCCGTTACCCTAAATGCCTTCATCTGAACCTCTCTAGTTTGTCAATTTTCTGTTTAAAATATAGTATTCATAGTTATAAAATGTAAATGAAAATAAGAGGCTATTTAAAACACAAATTTGCAAATGTTTTATTTATTTATTATTTAAAATTTTATTCTTGTTTATACTATTTATCTTTTTAAATGCACTTACAATCCTTAATTAGGGAGTTCCCTGATGGTGTAGTGGCTTAAGGCTTCGGCGTTGGCGCTGTCAGTGCTGCGGCCTGGGTTCGATTCCCAGTCAGGGAGCTACCCACATACCAAAAAGCAAAAAAAAAAAAAACAAAAAAACAAAACAAAACAAAAAAACAATCCTTAATTAAATTGAGTGGGTTGCAACCTAAAGGAGAAACCATGTTGTCCATTCATGAATGAAGGTAACAAAAAGGCCTTCTTGGATATGGTTGTTATTTAACAAAATAATCCCTCTCAAGTACTCTTCTTGAACAAAAAACTTAAAAATTTTTGCTAGGACACAGAAAAAAAACTAGATGCAAAAACTCAAGAACGAGAAAAACAATCCAGATTGAAGCACCTACATAGAGATTCAGGAAAGGGATAACTTTCATGTATTCTGAAAAGAATGTGAATTGCTAGAATCCTTTTTTGCGATCTTTTGGAAATATCTTTTTAAAATGGAAATGTACATATTCATTTCTCTTAGGAATCTATCATACAAAAATAAAGATACCAATACCTAAGATTATTTGAACTAAGATGCTTCTTGCAGCAATATATAAATGTTTATATTTTATATCTATATGTCCATTTTATTTTCATCTGCATTGTTTTAGAATCTCTTGTTTGTCAAACAATGTCTTCATTTACCTCTTTTTTTTTTTATACACCCCCTCCCTCCCCCCTCCCCCTTTACCCTCTGGTAATCACTACTGTTATCTGTGTCTATGAGCTTTTGTTTCTTTGTTTGTCTTATACCTTTGTTGCTTTCAGTTTTATATTCCACATATGAGTGAAGTCATATGTGATTCTTGACTTTTTCAGTCTGACTTTTTTCACTCAGAATGATAATCTCAAGATCTATCCATGTTTATGCAAATGGCAGTATTTCATCTTATGGCCAAGCAGTATCCCATTCTGTAAATGTACCACATCTTCTTTATCCAGTCATCTATTAAAGGACACTTTGGTTGTTTCCATGTCTTGGCCACCATGATCAAAGCTGCAATGAACATCAGGGCAGGGTATATATATCTTTGCAGAAAAAAGTTTTTAGATTTTTTGAGTAGATACCCAAGAGAGGGATTGCTGGGTCATATGGTAACTCTATTCTTGGTTTTTTGAGGACCCTCCATACTGTTGTTCATAGTGACTGTACTGATTGATATTCCCAACAGCAGTGTATGAGGGTTCCTTTTTCTCCATAGCCTCTCTAACACTTATTGTCTGGTTGATAATAGCCATTCTAACAGGTGGTATCTTATTGTGGTTTTTGATTTGTATTTCCCTAATAGCTAGTGAGTTTGAGCATTTTTTTCACATATCTGTTGGCTTGTTTGTATGTCTTCTTGGGAGAAGTGTTCATATAGGTTCTCTGCCCATTTTTTAATTGGGCTATTTTATTGTTGTTGTTGACTTGTACAAGTTCTTTATGTATTTGGATATTAGCCCCTTATCAGAGGCATTGTTTGCAAATATCTTCTCTCCTTCAATTAGTTGCCTCTTTGTTTTGTTGATGGTTTCTTTTGCCATGCAGATGCTTTTTAGTTTGATATAATCCCATTCATTTATTTTTACCTTTACTACCTTTTTAAAAATTGAGGTCAAATTCATTAATTTCTCCCTGAACCCAAGTTCTCTAAGTTTAGCACTGATGTTTCCTTCAATACATTTTATTGTTTCAGGTCTTATGTTTAGGTCTTTGAGTAAATTTTGGTATATAATGACAGATTACAGTCCAGATTCATTCTTTTTCCAGTGGCTTTCCAATTTTCTCAGAACCATTTATTTAAGAGGCTTTCTTTTCTCCACTGTATGTTTTTGGCTCCTTTGTAAAAAATTATCTGTCCATATATATGTGGGTTTATTTCTAGGTTTTCAATTCTATTCCATTGGTCTATGTGTCCATTTTTTATGCCAATAACATGCTGTTTTCATATTGTTGCTTTGTAGTATAAAGTGAGGTTGGGCAATGTGATGACTCTCACCTTGTTCTTTTCTTGTGGGATAGCTTTGGCTAGTCAGGTTTTCTTGTGAGTATATACAAATCTGATGTTTTTAAAATCTATTTCTTGAAAAATTGTTATTGGGATTTTAATGGAGATTACATTAAATCAGTACATTGCTTTGGGTATTAAGATCATTTTTAACTATGCTGATTCTTCCAATCCATGAACATGGAATATCTTTCCATTTCTTTGTGTCATCTTCAATTTCTTCTAAATGTCTTATAGTTTACAGTGTATAGGTCCTTTACACTTTTTGTTAAGTTTATTCCTAGGTATTTTATTTTATTTTTTTGTTGCAATTGTGAAAGGTATTGTTGTTTTCTTTTTCTTCCTGATGTTTCATTGGTAGTATATAGAAATGCAGTAGATTTTTGTACATTGATTTTGTATCCTGCAACTTTGCTATATTCATTTATTGTTTCTAAGTTTTTTGGTGGAGTCTTTAGGGTTCTCAATATAAAGAATCAAGTCATCTGTAAAAAATGACAATTTAACTTCGTCATTCCTAATTTGGATGCTCTTTATTTCTTTTCTTGCCTGATTGGTCTGGCTAGGACTCCTAGCACTAGGCTGAATAACAGAGGTGATGAGGGCATGCCTATGTAAGTTTCTAATTTTGGAGGAAAAGATATCAGTTTTTCACCATTCAGTATGATATTAGCTGAGGGTTTATTGTATATGGCCTTTATTATATTCAATTACTTTCATTCTATACACATTTTATTAAGTGTTTTAATCATAAATGGATGTTGTATATTGTCAAATGCTTTCTCTGCATCAATTAATACAATCATATGTTTTTATCTTTTATTTTGTTTTTATGGTGTTTTGCATTGATCAATTTGCATATGTTGAACCATCCTTGTGCCCCTGGAATGAACCCCATTTGATCATGATATATAATCTTTTTGCTATATTGTTGTGTTCTGTTTGCTAGTATTTCGTTTCAAATTTTTGCACCTGTATTCATTAGAGATATTGGTCTGTAGTTTTCTTTTTTGTGTTATCCTCACAAGGTTTTGGAATCAAGGTAACATTAGCCTTGTAAAATGAGTTAGGAAATATTGTCTCTTCTTCAGTTTTTTGGAAGAGATTGAGAAGGACAGGCATTAAATCCTCTTTGACTGTTTGGTAGAATTCACTAGTGAAACCATCTAGTTCTAGACTTTTGCTTTTGGGGAGGTTTTAGATGATTGTTTGATTTCCTTACTGTTGATTGATCTATTTATTATTACAAAGTTTTCATCTTTGTCTCATGTTACCTTTTTTATCCTGAGTCTTTTTTGTTGGATATAAGTATAGCTATACCTGCTTTTCTCTAAATGCCATTTTCATGAAGTATTTTTTGCACCCTATCACTGTGTAAGTTGATTTTGTATTCTGCAAATTTACTGTATTTGTTCATTCTATGTTTTTTGGTGAAGTCTTTGGGTTTCTCTATGTAAAGAATCATGTCATCTGCAAAAAGTGACAATTAAACTTCTTCATTCCTGATTTGGATGCTTCTTATTTCTTTCTCTTGCTTGATTGCTCTGGCTACTTCTAGTACTACGTTGAATAACAGTGGTGACAATGGGCATATTTGTTCTTACAGATGAGACATGTCTCTTGAAGGCAGGATATGGTTGCTTTTTTTTTTTTTAACTAAAGGCTACTTGTGCCTTTTTATTGGTGAGTTCAGTTCATTTACATTTAGGGTGATTATTAATATATGAGAATTTCCTATAGCCATTTTATCTTTTGTTTTCTAGTAGCTAGGTGTTACCATTGTTTTTCTGCTTTTTTTGTTTCTATCTTTTATTTTAGTTTGGTGGTATTCCATGCCTTTTCCTCTGTTTCCTCTTTTTTAATGTTGTGTCTTGGTTCTGTTTTTTTTATTTGAGTGGTTACCATTAAACTAATTTAGAAGAAAGTTTCATATATACAGTAGCTGTTTTTCTTAAGCATGCTTCTTATCTCCATTCCCCTGTGGAAATTTAGACCTTCACTTCTTCCCCTTTTATGTTTTTGTTGTCACAAATTATCCCTATTTATTTTGACTTTTTGTTTCAGGTCTAATAGCTTCCTTCAGTATTTCCTGTAATGCAGGCTTTATGCTACAGAATTTCCTCATCTTCCTTATATCTGGAAAGGTCTTTATTCCTCTTTCATATCTAAAGAATAACTTTGCTGAATAAATTATTCTTTGCTGATAATTTCTCTCTTCCAATAGTTTGAATATTTGATTCCACTCCTTATGGCTTGTAGAATTTCTGATGAAAAATCTGATGATAATCTAATGGGCTTTTCTTTATAGGTTACAATCTTCTTTTCCCTGGCTGACTTGAGAATTCTTTCTTTGTCGTTGATCTTTGGACACTTCAATATAATGTGCCTTGAAGAAGGCATGCTAAAATTGAGGTAGTTAGGTGTTCTGTTTTCTTCTTGGATTTGAGGATCCAGTCCTTACTATAGAGCTGGGAAGTTCTCATCATTGTTTGTTTGGATAGGCTCTCAGTGCCCTTCTCGCTCTCTTCTCCTTCTGGTAAACCCATTATTCTTATGTTGTTCTTTCTGATGGAGTCAGATAGTACTTGTAAAGTTCTTTCATTTCTTTTAACTCTAAAGTATCTCTCTTCTTTGATCTGTATCATTTGATATTAATATTTCTGTCTTTGATATCACTAGTTCTTTCCTCCCTCTGGTCAGCTCTGTTTCTTAAGCCAGCTATTTCATTCTTCATCTCTTCTACTGACTTATTTTTCTCTAGCATTTCTATTTGGTTCTTTTAAAAATTTCAATCTATTTGATAAAATATTCATTTGGTCATTGATTTTATTTTTGGGTTCATTAAACTGACTATCTGAGTTGTTTTGCATCTTGTTATTTTTTTAGAACTGCAATCTTGAACTCTCTGTCATTTAATTCACATCTTTTCATGTCTTTAAATTTATTTTCTGAAGATTTTTAATTTTTTTTTCTGAGAAGCTTGTTCCTTTTGTTATTCATAGCAATTATTGTGTGTTTATTCCTGGGCATCTATTTACAGGAGTGGATTCTATAGCAGGTGGATATGAGGAGGTCTTTCTTTTGCTTTCCAGTAGGTATTGCTGGAGCATTTTATTTTCTTTTGCATTATTCCTTCATTTTGTGGTTGATGATTTCCTGTGAGGTGGTTTCTCCTCTTTGACCCAGTCACCTTGGTCTCATTTCACCGCCCTCATATGAGGGTGTGATGAGTGATAGGGCTCTGAGCCTCTGAAACTCTAATGTTGCTCCTGCAGCCAGAAGCAGAAGCACCTGTGTGTCTCAGCTGCCCCTGTTGGTTTTAATGGGGACAGGTGGCAGAGGGGTGTGTTGGAGTAGGAGACAGGTGTATTTGTGGCTCTTGGATAATGACTGGATAAGGGCTGCTGCCAGCTCACAGCTGTCTTGCCCCTTCTTCTCGTTCCTTGTTACTGGAGTTAGCCACACTGTGTGTCTGCCATTCAGGAACCCTCTCCCTAGTTCTCAGGGCTGTAGATTAAGCTTGTCCAACCAGCGGGCTGTGGGCTGCATGCAGCTCAGGATGGCTTTGAATATGGCCCAACACAAATTTGTAAACTTTCTTAAAACATTATGAGATTTTTTCGCAACACTTTTTTTTTTTTAGCTCATCAGTTATCATTAGTGTTAGTGTATTTTCTATGCAGTCCAAGACAATTCTTCTTCCACTGTAGCCCACAAAAGCCAAAAGATTGAATACCTCTGTTAGATGTTCTGCTCTTTAACCCCACACTCACTGCTACAGTCTCTTCTGTGGCTCACTGCTAATACTGGTAGGAAGTTGGGGAAGTGAGCTCTGGGAGGGTGGGGGCAGGTGATCAAGCTTTGTGTTTTTATCTTCTGCCTGGCACTGAGGGCAGTGTAGGCAGTATGGGCTTACACTCTTCCATATTTGACTTTTTTCCCTGAGTATGTGGTTCAGCCATATTGTATATTGATCCCTCAACCAGAATGGTTGGGGCCAGAGAAGGTGCACCCAACACTGTCTCAATCCTCTCTTGCAAGACAGCAGTGAGTTCCAGGCCACATTCTGCAGCTTCCGTCTTTGGTCTTTGCACTTCCCCTTTTCCTCCACCCCAGTTCACCAGCTTTGCCCACCTTCAGTTGTTTCAATGAGATGAGTGAATCTCTCAGCTGTGTTTGTGTGTTGTGTAAGAACTCCTTCATTGAATTATAGTTGTTAAGTTTGTTGTAACTTCCAGGGTAGATTTCAAAGAGCTCCTGTCATGCTGCCATCTTGACCTATCTTCCGCAAATGTTTAAAAGAATTATTCTCAGAGTTTGGGGAGAGTGAGATGTGATATTAAAAGTAAAAATTTGTTCAAGCTTTCTTGGAAGTACTTTATGTCTCAAGAACATTAAAACTATTATTACTATTTGATCTAGTAAATTTCCTTATAGGAATCTGTTCTTAAGAAATAATTGTGGCATAAAATGTTTTTGCATAATGATATTTTTATAGCATTATTTTATTTAAAAACACCACTTAAAACAGCTTTATTAAAATTGTCATATAATGAACTGCCTATATTTAAAATGTATAGATAGTTTTTAAAATTTCTAATTAAATATACATAACGTAAAATTTGCCAATTTGATAAATTTTGACACCTGTATACACCCATACTCTTTAGTAAGCCCTCCCTCTTTTTTCTTCCCATAACCCTCCCACCTTGCCCCAAACAACCACTGATCTACTTTCTGTCACTATAGATTGATTTGGATTTTCTAGAAATTTGAAGACATGGAATCATATAAAATAACTTTTGGTTTTTTGTCTGAGATTCATCCATGTTTATTGCTGAGTAGTATTCCCTTCTACAGAGGTTCCACGTGTGCTTACGCACTCACCTATTGATGAACACTTGGGTTGTTTCCAGTTTTTGGCTATTACAAATAAAGTTGCTATTAATATATACATCAGTAATCTTTTTTTTTCTTTTTTTGTGGTTCCCTGGCTGGGAATCGAACCCAGGTTGTGGCATTGAGAGCGCCGAAGCCTAGCCACTTCACCCAGGGAACCAACATTAGTAGTCTTTATGTGGACATATGCTTTCATTTATTTAGGAATGGAATGGCTGGGCCTTTTTAAGAAACTGTTAAACTGTTTTCCAAAGCGGTTGCACTATTTTATATCCCACCAGCAGTATATGAGAATTCTAATTATTCCACATCCTTACTAACATTTGTTGTGGTTAATCTTTTTAATTTTAGCCATTCTAATAAGTATGCAGTGGTATTTCATTGTGGTTTCAATTTTTTATTTCCCAACTGACTAATGACATTGAATATCTTTTCAGATGCTTATTTGACATTACTATATATATATATATATATATATATATATATATATATATATAATTTTTAAAATAAATTCTGTTTCAATATTTTCCTATTTAAGAAAACTGGGTAGTTTTTTCAATTTTTGATTTTTAAGAGTTCCTTATATATCTGGATATCATATATGATTTGCAAATATTCTTTCTCAGTACATGATTTGTCTTTTCATTCTTTTAATAGTGTCTTGCAAAGAACAGAAATTCTTGATTTTGAAGTTCAACTTACCAATTTTTTATTTTATAGTTTGTGCTTTTGGTATATTTAAGAAATTTTTACCTAACCCAAGATCACAAAAGTCTTTCTCATATGTTTTTTAGAAATATAATAGTTTTAGGCTTTATATTTAGATCTATGATAAATTTGAAATTAATTTTGTATATGTTGCTAAGCATGAACAGAGATGAGTTTAAAAAAATCTTTTTTCGGCACATGAATACTCCATTATTCCAAAAATTTGTTGAAAACTCTACCTTTCTCTATTGATTTGCTTTGCACCTTTGTCAAACATACATTTACATGTGAATCTATTTTTTACTTTCTATTCTGTTCCATTGATACATTCCATTATTTTGTTTTAAAATGCTATTATTTTATGTGCAATATACTACATGGTGATTGTTGAAAAACTGGAAATAAACAAGAAGCAGATAAAAATCACCAAACCTAATTACCTAGATGTAAGTGTGATGAATATTTTGGCTATATTTTTCCAGTACTTTTCTAAGCATTTTTTGCATATTTATTTTTGAAAGAAGCCTTAAATTCTTTAAGAAATTATGTAATAAGCTATTATATCTTCCTTCCTTCTTTCCTGTCCAATAGAGAACAGGAGCTAGTGAATAAATGCTCCAGCTTTCAAGAGGACAATTTTGGAAACATTTTGCAGGATTTGCAGGCGTTCCCTGTGTATGCTGGTCCCTAAGACCCACAGTGATGACCTTTGTGACACATTCTATTAATAGCTCTTCCTCCTTCCTTGTCTTGCTCTCTCTGCTTCCTCACTCTTGCTTTCTGGAATCACCTACAAAGTAAACTATCTGCATCCACGTTTTTACCCCAGGCTTTGATGTTTTTGGAGGGTGGTAGTGGTGGAAAAGGGGACCCAAACTAAGGCATGTTACTGGAAATAGTATGGAAAACTGATAATTAACATTGGCCTTTAGAATCAGATCACTTACTGGTGTGATGACACCAAGGATCCCCTTCTGTGGAAAAGGAGCAGAAACATTCTCTGGCATACTCTACTAACATTACAATTATTCAGATTCTCACCTTTCATGCGTTGGGATGAGATATAAATGGAAGAGGAAACACTGGATTATGCAATAGGGCCAGAAACAATATTAAGAGAATATATTATAAGAAGTATAGAGTTGGCAGGCTTCTATTAATTGCCTCAAAACCCTTGAAGAAGAGAATGATAGGCTCAGTCCAGTCACCTATAAACTTGATCCAGGATATGAAGGTTATAAGGCCTCAAAGGCAGTGTTTAAAGAGACCCTCATCAGTTGCAGGGATCAGGATTCTCATGATGAAAATCAAGACTGAGATTTAGTAGAAAACTTAGCAGAGCTGCGAAGGAGACTGAACAAATAGTCCTGACATGTCTCCTATGCTAAAGCCAGAGCCCTGACCAAGAAGTGGGACTCTGAGACATGCAAGGGATATAGGAGTACATATGCTGGAGAATATTGAGCTCCCAGATTTCTCTAAACCCTCGAGGTTGGCAGAGCAGTTGCCTTTCCTTTGTTAGAGGAGAGTAGTCTCATTTTGCCTGGTAACCATGGAAGACACCATGAGGTGGCTGCTTCACAGGGCAATGTTCATCATTTTTACTATTGCCTCTAGACAATTAGCTCAAATGGAGAAATACAGTTCTGTCACCAAGATGAATTACCTTGCTTCCCCTCAAAATTGTGGGACCCAGCTAATACGAACTAGCAAGAACCAGCAGAATTTGTGTAACATTGGAGTTCATGGGGTGAAATATAAGACCAGATAGGGAAGAGTTTATTGACATTGTAGCATTCTCATGACTTAGCATTTAATGACCTAGTGTAGACACTTGGAGTCTGTACTAGTAGCTGATTGGAATGATTGCTTGAAGCTTGGGCAAGATTTATAGTAAAAGAGTTGAAAATGCCAGAACTACCTTGGCAGAGTATTGAAGAGGGGATCACAGGGCTCAGGAAGTTGGAAATTAGAGTCCGTTTGTTATATGAGACAAGAGAACCCGTCCCTTGATCATGTTATCCAAAAGGGCCCAGGGGACAATCCACTTATTAAGGTATTAACGAATTCACTAATAAGGGTGTGGGGCACTTGGTGTCTTTGAGCAGCCACTGTAGGTTAGTGTTGATGGTAAGAGATGCTACCACAGCGCTCGGCTTCATAAAAGCAATGATAAGATTTTAGAATATGAGAGTGTAGGTGGGACACCTAATCTCAGATGCAAGGGTAGATTTAATGACTGTAAAGGAAAACAAGGTCAGAATAACAACCATAGGGCCTTGACTGGCAGGGAGCTGTTGTGCAACTAATAGACCATGTGCTCCTATCAAGAACCATGAAGATTCTAAGATTTTACCCTACACATCAGCTAACAAGTTAGTCTTCCATAGTGTCATGGATGCTGACAAAGAAAATGAGACCCCTGGGTCAGAGACAAAGGGCAATGTATTATTCACAGTAATAACAGCAGCCAAAGTATGAGCATTTGAGCTACTTCTTAAAACCCCAAATCATATAAAATGATAGATGGTTTATACCTGAACCTTTAGTGGGTTCCTGAGCTTAGAAAAATCCTAATATTTTATAATATGTTATAAGCACACTTTTCCAACCTCTGCCCTGGAAGGACACATTATCTTTATTATTAAACAAAAGTGCCCTCTGCTCTAGAAGGGGACATTATCTCTATTTTCCGAGGCTCTTTGCTCTGCAATCATTCTTGATAAGATAGTTTGGAAGAAAGGATGTCAGTGCTTCTGCTTGAAGACATGGAGAATTGTCTCCCAAACAATATATATCCCTTGTTTCTATACCTTCATTACTCGGAGAATATTTTCCCATGAGTATTCCACTCTATCAGCCAATCTGATTAATCTGACCAAGAGGGTCTGGGACCAGATCTGTTTAATTTGTTGCAGACATCATTTAAATGAAGCTACCATCAATAGCACTTCAAGCAGCAGGATTAACTATAATACTCACTACAACCTCTCTTTCTTCCCCACCCAGGGTCCTGGATTTAAGCAGCTGAACAAACCCCATAAACCATGAGGGTCTACTTTAGAAAGCCAAGTAGCTTTTTCTACTAAGTTTTTGTGTTGACCTTTCCATTTGGCCCAAGGCATTACTCTAGGTTCAGCAAGATATATTAACATGAGGTCTGTCTGGAAAGTATCCAGCCATGTAATATAAAATATAGAGGCATTTATTGAAAAATATACAAAATACAAGAAATATTGTACACAGGACAATGACACCTCAGTTCCCCACTTTGTTATGATCTTCTTGAGGAAATCTGATTCATGTGGAAATCAGTTTGAAACAAGTCATTAGCAACTGCAGCATGAGGTTCCTTCTGCTCTGACAGCAGAAGCTACAGAATGAATTTTGCCAGCACACATTTCATGCCAAGATCCTGCATCAACATCTTGGACACAGTAGTTTTTGAAATCCCCAGGTCAGCTTCTAGTTCTCGTACTGTCAGTCACCAGTCTGTTGATTGTAGCCCGTACACATTCCACATCTCAGGTGTTCTTCTTTCTGCAGGTCTTCCAGACGTGGATCACTTTCAACAGATTCTCGATCATCTTTGAAGCATTTGTGTCACACTTTTATTTGCACAAGACTCACTGCATCGTTTCCCAAAGCCTTATGAATCATCCAAATGGTTTCTGTGGAAAAATGTTTAGCTAAATGCAAATTTTGATGCAGATTTGCTGCTCTACTGGTTCAGTCATTTTAAATGTGACAGCTACCCAGTACACATTTTCACTCAATGGCATCTAGCACTCCTACTGACTAGTACAGTGAAGTCGACATTGTTTATGTATGAGCATTCCAATCCACTCTTCTTGGCTGCCAGGTTACATCAGTCACCCAACCCATTCTTGTTGTATAGACAATAGCTGGATTTTTTTTTTTTTTTTGACAGACCTCATATCTGTGATTGTACAGACTCTGCCTAGGCCCATAGGAGACAGTCTATCATGTTAACAATCCTGGACAGTGAGGTGAGGCTGACCTGTATGACTTTGAGGACCAAGATGGTGTCATTCATCACTTCAGCTAAAGTTAAATCGTAAATTTTACACCATCTTTTCCATCACCCATTGTGGGGAAAACTTCCAGCAGAGTGTGCACAAATAGTGAGTCATTTAGGCCTCTGGGAAGCTTCTCCAAGTAATCAAGGGTGGTCTAGTTTTTGAGAGATCTCCATGATTTTACAGTTACATGACCTGCTGGTAGTGTTTGTTTAAACACTTGTAGGTCTCTTACGACCATTTCTGAGAGGGAATTCACTGTGTTTTGGGGAGGGAAACACATTAATACCTGACTTTCACTTCAAGAATTACCCTTCTGGGGATAGACATTATGTCATCTAAGATACTTGGAACAATTTGGGAGAGTTGCATCAAGGTATCCTCCTTGGGAGCAAGGAAAGACTCTGGGGCTATTATGAAAGACAAAATATGATTAATGTTCCCCCCACTTTTTTGTGTGTCCCAGGGTTTGAGGTGTCCCTCCTCAGGTGCTAGGGTTATTGTTCTCTATTCACATCTACAAAATCAATGTGTTCATTCCGGTAACTATAAATTCACCTCTTTCCCTTTCTATGTACACCCATATTTTTTGTCCAGAGGGTAAACTGCAAGAGGGATAAGCACATTTTTTTAAAACTTACAGAGATCCCATATGTCCCCTACTTGGATGTGCATAGGCTACTGTAGGAGGACTCGGTGAGCAGTGCAACCAATTTTTCATTATCCTTATCAGCTAAGACTGTGTCCATCCAACAAGAGAATGGAGGTGGCTGAGCCAGAATTAAGTTTGAATCCCTAGGCCCCCTTTGGGCCAGGCCACCTGGAGGGTGTACAAATCCAGCTGGCCTATTGTTGTCATTAGGGAAATAATGAAACATCCTGCCCAAGAATGGGCAAGGCAGAATTCTGAATTTTTAACATACAATAGACTCTCAGTTACCTGGCATCCATGCTGGATAAATGTAGAATTATTTCTTTGATTATTTTGGTCATTGATTGAGAGTGCTTGTTGCTTGAGTTTTGGTTAATGGAGAGTCTACTGCATTTCTTTATAACCCTCTACCCATTTCATCCAGAACATTACCCAGAATGTGTCTGAGAGGTGATTATCCCTTTCTGGAGAGAGCCGCATTTGGTGACCAAACTGCTTTACTAAGTTGTGTGGACCAGGAGAAGGTGAGGGAGATATAGTCAGATATCTTCTTTACAAATTAAACTTTTAATTTTGAGATAATTATAGGTGCACATACGATTGTAAGAAATAATACAGAGAGATCTTATGTGCCCTTTAACCAATCTTCTCCATTGACAACATTTTGCAGAGTTAAAATTCTGCAAAATGAATCAGTTCCTCTTGGTTGGCATGTCTGTAATCTACTGCTATCTATCTAATAGATTACTGCAAATTTAGTAGCTTGAAAAAACACACACTTATTATTGCACAGTTTCTGAGGGTCAGAAGTCCATTTCATTTAAGTATTTATGTGTGTTGCGTTGTTTTCTTATTTTATTCTTGATGCCTGCAAGGTCTGTAGTGAGATTGCATTTTATTCCTGTCATTGCTAATTTGTGTCTTCTTTCTTTTTTTCTTTGTCAGTGGTGTTAGCTATTTGCCAATTATATTGATCTTTTCAAAAACCTAGCTCCTTGTTTTCACTTTGTTATAGTCCTGTGAGGATGGAACTATAGGCTTTCCAATTGGCCTCTGCTGGTGGGGCTGTGGGCAGAGCCACAATGTTTTTGTTTGGTTTGGCTGGAGTAAAGCTATTAGTCATATCCGAACTCTCTCTCGCTCTCGCTCTCTCTCTCTCTCTCTCTCTCTCTCTAATGGTCCTGTCTTTGGTTCTTTGGCTAGAGAGAACAGGCTTTTGTTGGGCTCCAAGTCTGGGTCAATGAGACAAAAAGAAAACCCAGAGAACTCACCAGCATGCCATTTTTTTGTGTCTCTAGATTCCTAGCTGGTCTGCAATCTTCTTATGTTTATTTATAAATAAAAGTCAGGATTTTTACTTGTACTAGCAGGAGAAATAG
Organism: Lyroderma lyra; assembly: GCA_004026885.1. Classification (NCBI taxonomy): domain Eukaryota; kingdom Metazoa; phylum Chordata; class Mammalia; order Chiroptera; family Megadermatidae; genus Lyroderma; species Lyroderma lyra. The sequence goes on along the minus strand of PVJL010004760.1, from coordinate 28,832 downwards.
GAAAAAAAAAGTCAACTCCATCTTCTAAGTATAATAAAAATTCCCAGAAATCTTTTCTTTAGTAAATTTTTTGAGAAAGTTGTTCTAATGATCAATAATATCAGATACTTGTCAATGGTAATGAGCCTGGAAGGTTGATTACATACCTTCACTATCAGCCCATTGTTGCATCGCTTTTGTGATAAAAGGTACACTCTTGTCAGATCACATGTGTTCCAGAGAGCCACTCTTCATTAATTTCAAGGGCCAACCTCCTTTGCGGGTTTCCTTGACTGCCAGAGGGATTGAGTGTTGTGAATCCACTTATAATTTCCCAGTTTACTTGATAACATTGCAATCAGGGTAATAGAGACTGAGGGGTCTGACTAGTCCATTGGACAATCAGACTCTAAGGTAGCATCCACCATGAACTCTACTTCCTGGCTTTTAAGAATTGCAGGGGCCTAAGAGTACACTATAGGAAGTAAGGGCAGCTGCTTACTGATCCAGAAAGAAACTGAGGACTCAGTCCTACAGTTGCAAAAAAATGAATCCAGCCAGCAACCCTAGGGAACTTGGAAGCAGATTCTTTCCCAGTCAAGCCTCCAGAGGAGAATGCAGCCTGACTAACACCTTGATTTCAACCTTGTAAAATCCTGAGCAAAGTATCTAGTTAAGCTATACCTGGACTTCTGACCCTCAGAAACTCTGCAATAGTAAGTGTATGGTTTTTCAAGCTACTAAATTTGTAGTAATCTGTTAGATAGATAGCAGTAGATTACAAACATGCCAACCAAGAGCTCATCATCTATGTGGTGAAAGCTCTGGACATCAGAAGCTAGAGGCACTTACAATAAATTCTGACCCATCCACTCCTAGAAAATGTTAGGTAAGTTTGTATACCCAAGGTGCAGTACTGTAAACATATATTGGAGACCTCTGGGGCACACCAGGATAGGTTTCTCTGCATCTTGGTAGCGTCACCTGAAAATGAATATGATTATAATATCTACTTCATAAGGTGGTTGCAAGAATTAAATATGATAAGGTTGGTCAAGCTGTTTAGGACAGAGAGTGGTACATTTCATTGTGTGTGACCAATGAGCATGGCTCTTGCTATATTAGTATTTCCATGAGGTCATATTTCTGTCAACATCCTTAAGTTATAATGTCAATTAATTTTCAAATCTCTTCTCCCCCCACCAACTCATCAACTAACTGGTCAACTCTGCCACTGGTTCCCCAGGATCGAAGCATTGTTTCATGTAGCCCTGTCTAAATTATTACAGAACCAAGCAATATTGCTCCTTTCCTACAGCTACCACCACCCAACAGCAAAAAAACCAAACCAACTAAAGCACTCCTGTAACCAACCCTAGGCTTCTTCTCGGAAACAACCACCTTCTAGTTAGCGACTTCAATGAAGGATCCATGAAGTCTTTTCCGCCAACAAAAGAATACAGTTCCCCAAGGAATAGGCTCTTGAATTTTACAATTCGCTCCCAGGAGAAAGTGGGGAGGATGAAGTCCTGAAGGGTGGCCTGAAGCCCCTTTTGGGGCTTGGGCATCCAGGAGACCTAGTCCCTTCCACTCGGCAGTGCAGGGAATTTAAGAGAGGGCCGGGAGAGCCTTAATTGCACGTCCGAAACAGATTTAAACCATCCTATTTAAACAAAACAGCTTAACTGCCTAAAAGGATGGGCACAACAGGGGCCTGGGTGCACAGGGCCTCCTTTCGGGCCCCTTTCGGATCGCCGCCGCCGCCGCCGAGTGCCACATCAGCGCCGCGCTGCACTTCCAGGTTCCTTAAGAGGATGGAGCGAGCTGGCCCGGCGGGCTGGGGCGGGCCCTAGGCCCGCGGGAGTGGCGGGCCGGCGGGCCACTAGGCGGCAAGTACGGAGCCGCGGCCGCCAATGAACTGGAGCTGCGGCTCGCCTCGGCGGCCGAGGTTTGTGCCCCGCGGGGAGCCAGATGAGGCACATCTGGACAGCTGCTCTGAGTAACTGTGCAGCTCCATCGCGGGACCGACTTCAGCTGAGCACGTCCCCCACGTCCTCTCCTTCTAGCCACTTATTACTTATTCATTCTCCCCACAAACAACCAAGGATCCAAGTTTTAAACTTTTTTTTTTTTTTACCTCTCATACGAAAGGGGGCCAGATCCTATCCAACACAGTTAAATTTTCATGGGGCTCTGGGATCAAAAGAACAGAAACAAAAACAACAAAAGCCCAGCCGCTGTGTGATTTAAAACTGGCAAAGTGGGAAAAATAAAGTGTTGAGTAAACAGACCGAGTTGGGTAAGTTTTGGAGACGTGCTGGATATCGTATTTCGCCTACTGTGATCTCTATATTCTGAGTCTTTTTGCTGTTCTCACTAGTCTTCTCTTCATCAGGGAGAGGAAAATACTGCTTGCTGCCACAAACGGCACAGACCCTGGCTTTCTTTTCTTCTGCTTTGCTAAGATTTTAATTTAACTTTTTGGTCATCTGTATGCTATTTTTAAGTTTTCTGGTAACAGCAATTTAATTTATATCGTGTTGTAAGCCCTTCCTAACTTCAAAGTGGAACCTACTGATAAATTTGTTTTTCTGTTTTCTTTCTTTGAAAACAGAATATACATTTATAAAGCTGAAATCTTATACATCCTCCACTCTCTTGAATGTTTTAATAGAAGACTGGGAAATTTATTGGGCTTATTCACAACTAACAAACTTTTGTTTCTGTTTATAGGGTGTTTACTATTAGATTATTTAAAACCTCAATTATATAGGTAATTGTTGTTTCACTTAATTTGAATGTAGTTGTAACCCAAATGTATCTTTTTTATATTTTCCTGTCTGTAGTGGGAGGCCCAAATTCCTTTCTGATTGTTAAAAACACCTTAAATATGTGACAGACAATTAACTGTGTGCATCAATAACTTATACTGTGATTGTATATTAATCCTATAATTCTATCAAGATAATATTCAGAATGATCGTTAGATGTGTATACTTACAGATAGTTTGGTATATATTTCAGGATTTAGAAATGGAAATGATGGCAAATATTGAGCTAGGTGTATGGCTTAAGGCCCATTCCATTTGAAACATCTATAATTCTCTCTGTTTAAGCAATGTTTTGGACTTGAGACTTTGTCATATATTATTTACTGCCATAGCCTATCTGGTCAGAATTGATGTTAATTTCTGGTTCAGAAAGCACTAGGTGGAAATTTTTGAAGCAGTAGGTGCCATAATTGCAAGTTGTAGAGCATGTTTTTGATTCAGAAAGGCAAGGCATACAGGGGGTGGGACAGTTGAAGTGGTTTTCAGGGATATAGGATTAGGAGGAACAGTATTGCAGAGAAACAATATATAGAACCATCTGGCCTGGTTTATTTCACAGCCACACTGTTTGACTTTGGGCAATATACTCGGCCCATCTGTGCCTCAGTTTTCGTCTCTGTAATGTGGAGATAACAGCACCTAGCTTGTGGGGGTTGTCTTGAGCTCTGAGTTCACATACGTTAAACACTTAGAATAATTCTGGCACACCAGACTTTGCTGTTGTACTCACTCTTCCCAGCTTTCCCTGCTGCATGTCAGTTTCCCCAGCCACCCTTCTGATTTCTGTGGTAGCAACCAGTGTTTACTGAGTGCTGACCACTTGATAGCGGTGTGCTATATAAGGCTGTAAAGGGGAGTGAGGTCGAATTTATCAAATGCCTTAAAAAGATCTAGAAGTTTTTGGGAATGCAGATGATGAAAAGAGGACTTCTTATTGTAGGATGGCTTCATGGAAGGATTGGCATTTCTGGGACAAGATTTTTGCCAAACAGTTTTAATTGAGGGGAAAGGTATCCTAGAACAACAGCTGGCAGGCATCCTAGGAGGAAAAGAAAGCCTGGGCAAAGCACTGAGGCAGGAAGGTGTTGATGTGTCTTTGCAGACGTTGACTTGTGATGCAGGATAATCTGTGAAAGGTTAGTGGGCAGAAAGGTTGGAAAGATGGGAGAGGTGGGAGAGGATGGCATGGAGAGGGCCTGATGGGGAAGGAGAGTCTTGGGAGGTAGATTGGTGGGGGATGGTGAGCTGAACTGGTTGCAGTTACATAGTTGAAGTGTTTCTGAAGTGATCTATCTCTGGAGTCTGGTTTCCACCTTTTCCCCAGCATACCTTCCCCATCTGCTCCACTGCTTCTATAACGTGCCTTCAGGACCTGCAGACTGTGTGAGCAGAACTGACCAGTGAGTCTGGGCCCACTTTCTGGACTCACTCTGTGGTGGCTGTCTTAGATCTCTCCTGAAGTGGTCTGTCATTCTAGACTATTACCCAGGCTACTTTGAAAGTCTTTGATATGGATGATTGTTGCACCAAAACACACACAGTGTTTGCAAAATAACTTTTTCTTATTCTGCTGAATCGTCTATCAATGTTAATACTTAAAACTTCATAATTTATAATTATTGAAGTAGATAAAACTTGTAATATACATGTAAATGGAGAGTCAGTTTGGAGATCTCTTGCTTTCTCTTCCTCCAGGACATGGGGCTGTTTCAGGCAGAACCTGAGTTCTGGCCTTGGTGTGGCCTCAGATGAGATATTGAGCCATTATGGCCCTCTCTGTGCCATTATCTGTAAAATGATCTCTAAGTTCTCTTCTCCCTTAGATGACCTTTTATTCTTCTCCCTCATGCATGGGACAATCAGCTGCTGCAGATGGCTATTTGATATTTATGGCTAACATTTCCTTAATGACAGGCATTGTTCTGAGGGCTTTCCATGTCTTAGCACAGGTAAGCCTCTCAACAAAACTGTGAGGGTTGGTACCTATTAGCTAAGGAGATAGAGGCACAGGCAGATTAGGAAATTTGTTCAAGGTCACACAGTGACAGATGCAGACACAGTGTAATGCCAGAGCCCAAGCCTTAACCACTAGTCTACACGGCCTTAGGTTTAATACAGCTAGGCTTCTCTCCTTGTTTGTGGTGGTGGTAGTCAAGAAGTTCATGGAAGGGGGAATTGAGTTTGTAAAATTTCCCTGGAGGGGCTGTAATACCAACAGGAGTCTTGTTTATGGAATGTGCTGCACATGGAGACGGGAACTGTTTTATTTATTAGATGGTGCTCATTGCAAACCAACACTGTCTTTTCATCTTGTTTGAACAGGACCACCATAGTCCCTGGACTTACAGGAGACATTCAGTAAATGCCAACTGAGTGTTTGTCTCCTTTGAAAAACTGAAACAGCATGTATAAGAGTAAAGACTAATGGTTTCTCTATTTATTTACCTGCTTTCTTCCCACAGGTAACCCTTGTTAATAGTTTTGTCAGTACCCTTCCAGTCTCCAAGAGTCCACTCACAGGGATAGAGCTAAACGTAAATATAATTAGGAATATAAATGGGACCGCAGTATTTCTATTTTTAAAAAATAGAGAAACTATGAAAAGTTTCCAGGGCTGTGGACTAATGGGAAGATGCCAGGTACACATTCTACTCCTATTTTGGGAGCATTCTGTTTTCTTGTCTTACTTGCTGGAGATGCTGTGGTGTTGGGGATAAGAACTTATGGTGAAAGATCAATGTAGGACTATTTTAGGTGTGCCATCATTAATCATACCCAGTCTGGATTTCACATCTTTTAGGGAATTCATTATTGAAAATTTTAATGTAGTAAATCAACTTAAAAATATTGTTTGAAAAATATTTTAATTTGCTTTTTATCTCATTACCTTAATGTAGTCACTCTTTTAGCATAACTAAGCATGCAGACTTTTGAATTGGACAAGGAGAGTTTCTTTTTTTTTTCTTTTTTTTTTTTTAGAGGTGACAGTGAGAGTTTCAATCCCAGGTCTGCTTCTTACTAGTGTATCTTGAGCAAGTCACTCTCTCTAGGAGGCTTTATTATCTGTTTAATGGACCTATTAAGAGCCATTAAATGAGAAAAACAATATAAATCATTTATATAGTGATTGAATCATAGCAAAGCCTATACATGTAAGTACTTCATTTTCTTATTGTGGTAAAATATAACAAAAATTGGCAGTTTAATCATTTCTAATTGTATACTTCATTGATATTAAATACATTCACATTGTTGTGAAATGATAACCACTATTTGTTTTCAGAACTTTTTCATCAAACTGAAACTTTGTACTCATTAAATAATAACTCTCTATTACTCTTCCTGTTAGCCTCTGGGAACTACCCTTCTACTTTCTGTCTCTATGAATTTGACTACTCTAGGTGCCTCATATAATATTTGTCCTTTTATAACTGTCTAATTGCACTTACCATAATGTTTTCAAGGTTCATCTATATTGTAGCAGGTGTCAGAATTTTATTATAATCATGCACCACTTAAGCATGGGGATACATTCTGAGGAATTCTGGTTAGGTAGTTTCATTTTTGTGCGAATATGGAGTGCATTTACACAAACCTAGATGGCAGCCTTCTACACACGTAGGCTTTATGGTGTAGCCTACTGCTCCTAGGCTGCAAACTGTACAATGTATTACTGCACTGAACACTGTTATAACTATTATAACACAATAGTTAAGCATTTGTGCATCTAAACATAGAAAACATACAGCAAAAAGTGTGTATGTGCCCACACATGTGTCAGCATGCCTTGTAGGAAACAGCAGGAGGGCTATGGAAGGAGGAGCCATCTGAGTAAGAGCAGAGCTCAGGAGAAGGGAGGGAGGAAGGGAGAGAAGGAAGAGAAGGAGAGAGAAAGGGCAAGCAGAAATAAAGAGACCCAGCGAGATCTCTGGGTCTGAGATGAGAAATAATAAAAGGGAAAAAGATGGGGGAGAGAGAGAGAGAGAAATTGGTCTGGAAGGAAAGAGAGCTAAAGAGAAACTGAAGAAGTGAAGTGAGTTTGTGCACACAGATGTGCGTACACATGTGTGCACAGGGGCTCCCCTCCTCCCCAGGCTTCTCGTCTTGCTCTTTTACCAAGCCAGGCCCAGCCAGAGTAGGCACAGGGCAAACAGACAGTATGCTGAGCCTCCTCATTTATTTAAACCACCCAGAGCCAGCAGTAAGTTACATATCTTAGTTGGGTCCTTTTCTTTCAATATCACAAATAAATTTTTTGCTTATAGTTCCTTTTAACCTTATAGGACCACTGTTGCATAAGCAGTCTGTTGTTGATGGAAACATCATTATGAGGTGAATGACTGTACTTTTAAGGCCAAATAATGTTCTATTGTATATGTAAACCACATTTTGTTTATCCACTCATCTGCTGATGGATATTTAGCTTGTTTCCATCTGTGATTGTTAATTTTCATGTCAGCTTGACTAGGCCACAGTACCCAGATATTTGGTCAAATATTATTCTAGATATTTCTGTGAAGGTTTTTTTTTTTTTTTTAGACAAGATAAACATTTAAACAGTAAACTTTAAGTAAAGCAGATTACTCTTCTTAATGTGGGTGGGCCTCAGCCAATCATTTGAAGGCCTCGATGGAAAAAGACTGATCTCTCTCTTGAAGAGGGAATTCTGCCAGCAGACTGCCTTTGGACTTGAACTGCAGCATCAGCTCTTCCCTGGGTTTCCAGCCTGCTGGCTTACCCTGAAGTTTCTGGACTTGCCAACCTCTAGTCACGTGAGCCAATTTCTAAAGTCAATCTCCCTGTCTAGTATAGCCTATGATTCTGTTTCTCTGGAGAACCTGACTAACACACTATCTTTTGGCTATTGTGAATAATGCAGCTATGAACATTGGTGTACAAATGTCTGTTGGAGTTCCTGCTTTCAGTTCTTTTGGGTCTATACCCAGAGGTAGAATTGCTGCCATACTGTTTTCCACAGCAGCTGTATCATTTTATATCCCCTTCTGCAATATACAAGTCTTCAAATTTCTCCATATCCTTGCTGACACTTGTTACTATTATTTTTTTTTTAATAATAGCCATCTTTGTGGGTGTGAAGTGATACCTCATTGTGGTTTTGATTTGCATTTCCCTAATGATTAGTGATGTTGCACATCTTTTCATGTGTTTATTGCCCATTTGTGTATCGTCTATTCAAGTCTTCTGCTCATTCTTAAGTTAGGTTCCTTGTGTTTGATTTTAGTCATTGAACTGTAGGAGTTCTTCATATAGTCTCATTATTAACTGCTTGTTAGGTATATGATTTGCAGATATTTTCTTACATTACCCGGGTTGCCTTTTCAGTCTGTTGATTGTGACCTTTGATGCTCAAAAGTTTTTTTATTTTAATGTAGTCAAATTAATTAATTAATTAATTATTGTTGCCTGTGTTTTAGGTAGACACAGTTGTGGCTCCATTAGTCTCAAAGTAAGCAAAGTCACCAGAAAATTCCATCACCAACAAAGTGCCAAAAGAGGCCATAATGTCTATTGAAGGGAGAAAAACTACCTCAAATTCATATGCACTTAATAATTTTCCCAGATGATATCCTAAAACTGCAGTCATGACCTAAATAGTCTCATTATTTCGGTGAGTTTCCATGACTTGACCACTGTGAATAGTGCTGCAATGAACATTGGGGTGCATATATCTTTACAGACAAAGGTTTTTAAATTTTTTGAGTAGATACGCAGAAGTGGGATTGCTGGGTCATGTGGTAACTCTATTCTTAATTTTTTGAGGAACCTCCATACTGTTCTCCACAGTGGTTGTACCAGTTTGCACTCCCACCAGCAGTGTACCAGAGTTCCTTTTTCTCCACATCCTCTCCAGCACTTGTTATTCCTTGTCTTATTGATGATAGTCATTCTAACAGGTGTGAGGTGGTATCTGATTATGGTTTTGATTTGCATTTCCCTAATAGCTGGTGAAGTTGAGTATTTTTTCATGTATCTGTTGGCCATTTGTATGTCTTCTTGAGAGAAGTGTCTGTCCAGGTCCTCTGACCATTTTTTAATTGGATTGTTTGTTTTTTTATTGTTGAGTTGTGCAAGTGTTTTATATATTTTAGATACTAGCCCCTTACCAGAGACATTGTTTGCAAATATTTTCTCCCATTCAGTTGGCTGTCTCTTTGCTTTGTTGATGGTTTCTTTTGCTGTGCAGAAGCTTTTTAGTTTGATATAGTCCCATTCATTTATTTTTGCTTTTACTTCCCTTGCCTTTGAGGTTAAGTTCATCAAGTCCTCCCTAAACACAAGGTCTATAAACTTAGTTCTGATGTTTTCTTGTATACAGTTTTTTTGTTTTGGGTCTTATGTAGAGGGCTTTAATCCATTTTGAGTTAATTTTGGTATACGGTGACAGTTCATGGTTCTGATTCATTCTTTTGTGTGTGGTTTTCCAATTTTCACAGCACCACCTACTAAAGAGGCTTTTTCCCCCGTTGTATATTTTTGGCTCCTTCGTCAAAAATTATCTGTGTATGTATTTGTGGGTTTACTTCTGGGTTTTCAGTTCTATTCCATTGGTCTGTGTGTCTGTCTGTCAATACCAAACTGTCTTGATTATTTGATGCTTTGTAGGATAGATTGAAATTGGGGACTTTTATTCTTTTTATGTAGGATTGCTTTGGCGATTTGGGGTCTTTTGTGGTTCCACATGAGTCTGATGATTCTATCTGTCTCTTGAAAGAATGTCTGTGAGATTTTGATGAGAATTGTGTTAAATCTGTATATTGCTTTGGGTAATATGGCTATTGTAACTATGTTGATTCTTCTAATCCATGAACACGGATATCTTTCCATTTCTTTGTGTCCTCTTCAATTACTTTAATAGTGTCTTACAGTTTTCAGTATATAAGTCCTTCACATTCTTTGTTAAGTTTATTCCTAGGTATTTTATTCCTGTTGTTGAGATCACAAAAGGTATTGTTTGTCTCATTTCTTTTTCTGAAGTTTTGTTGTTGGTATATAGGAATGCAATTGATTTTTGTATATTGATTTTATATCTTGCAACTTTACTGTACTTGTTTATTATTTCTTAGAGTTTTTTTGTGAAGTCTTTAGAATTTTCTATATAAAGGATCATGTCATCTGCAAAAAGTGACAGTTTAACTTCTTCTCTCCCAATTTGGGTACCTTTTATTCCTTCCTTTTGTCTAATGGCTCTGGCTGGAACTTCCAGTACTATAATGAATAGCAGTGGTGACAGGGGTCATCCCTGTCTTGTTCCTGATTTTAGGAGACTAGGCTTCAATTTTTCCCTATTTGGTATATTAGCTGAGAATTTGTCATATATGGCCTTTATTATGTTGAGGTAATTTACTTCTATACCCATTTTATTCAGTGTTTTGGTGATAAATGCATGTTGCATGTTGTCAAATCCTTTTTCTGCATCAATTGATATAATCATATGGTTTTTATCTTTTAGTTTGTTTATGTGAAGTATTACATTGATTGATTTGCATATATTGAACCATCCTTGTGTTTGTGGGATGAGTCCCACTTGATTGTGGTGTATAATCTTTTCAATACATTGTTGTATTTTATTTTCTAGTATTTTATTTAGGATTTTTGCATCTGTGTTCGGCAGAGATATTGGTCTTTTTTCTTTTTTTGTGTGTTATCCTTACCAGGTTTTGTTATTAGAGTTATGTTGGCCTCATGGAAAGAGTTGGGAAGCATTGCTGCTTCTTCAATTTTTTTGGAAGAGTTTGAAAATGGTCGTTAGTATCTCTTTAAATGCTTGATAAAACTCATTGGTGAGATAATCTGATCTTGCGCTTTTGCCTTTCAGGAGGTTTTAGGTGATTGGTGATTTAGATTGTCCATTTCTTCTTGGTCCAGTCTAGGCAGAGTATATGTTTCGAAAAACTTGTCCGTTTCTTCTAGGTTGTTAAATTTTATGGCATAGTCCTTCATAATATTTTCTTATGATCCTTTCTATTTCTGTGGTATCAGTGGTGATATTTCCTTTTTAATTTCTAATTTTGGTTATTTGTGTTTTTTCTCTTTTTCTCTGGGTGAGTCTAGCTAGGGGTTAGTCAATCTTACTGATTTTTTTCACAGAACCACCTCTTTGTTGCGTTAATTTTCTCTACCGTTTTTCTGTTCTCTGTTTCATTTAGCTCTGCTTTATTTTTTATTATTTCATTCCATCTGCTGACTTTGGGCTTTTATGTTCTTCTTCTTCCAGTTCTTTAAGATGGAATGCTAAGTTGTTTACTTTGCTTTTTCTTATTTCTTGAGATAGTCCTGTAATGATATAAAGTTCTCTCTTGTTTCTGCTTTCACTGCATCCCAATAATTTTTGTATGTTGTATTTTCATTGTCATTAGTTTCTATGTATTTTTTAACCTCTTCTTTTATTTCTGCTTTGATCCAGTCATTTTAAAATAACATGTTGTTTAATCTCCGTATATATGTAGTTTATTCTGCCTTTTCTGTGCAGTTGATCTCCAGTTTCAAGGTTTTGTGGTCCAAGAATATGCTTTGTATGATTTCAGTTTTCTTGAATTTGCTGAGGCTAGCTTTATCTCCCAGCATATGGTCTATCCTTGAGAATGTCCCATGTGCACTAGAATAGAATATATAGTCTTGTGTTGTAGGATGGACTGTCCTGTAAATGTCAATTATGTCCAATTGTTGTAACATTTTGAGCTGGTATTTCCTTATTTATCTTCTGTTTGGATGATCTGTCCATAACTGTCAAGGGGGTGTTTAGGTCCCCTACTATCATTGTGTTTTTGTCAGTTTCACCTTTTGATCTTTAAGTTGTTACTTTGTAAATTTTGGTGCTTCCTGCTTGGGGGCATATATATTGATGAGTGTCATGTCTTCCTGTTGTACTGTCCCTTTTATTATTATGAAATGTCCATTTTTGTCTGTTATTACCTTTTTTATCCTCAAGTCTGTTTCATCAAATATAAGTATATTTACTCCTGCTTTTCTCTGGATGCCACTTGCTTGGAGTACTGTTTTCCATCCTTTCACTCTGAGTCTGTGTTTGTCTCTATGGCTGAGGTATGTCTCGGAGACAGCACATAGATGGGTTTTGTTTTTCAGTCCAGTTTGCTACTCTGTGCCTTTTTATTGGTGAGTTCAGTCCATTTACTTTTAAGGTGATGATTGCTATGTGAAGATTTCCTGTGGTTGTTTTGTCTTCTGGTTTTTGCTTGTTTGGTGTCTTGGTTTCTTCTTCACTTTTTTCTGTGTCTATTGTTTTTTTTAGCTCCATGTGGTTCTATGATTTTTCCTTTTGTTCCCTCCTATTTTTTTGGTTGTATGTCTTAGTTCTGGGTTGTTTTGTTTTTTTATTTTGTTTTGTTTGTTTTTTTTTGAGTAGTTACCATGAGGTTTATGAAAACGGAAGTTTTATGTATATAGTAACTCCTTTTCTTAAGTATACTTTTAATTTCTATTGTCTTTATGTTATGTTGTTGTTATCCCAAAGTTTTGCCATTTATTTGGCTTTTTGTTTCAGGTCACGTAACCTCCTTCAGTATTTCCTGTAATACTGGCAAATTTTCTCAGCTTCTGTATTGTCTGAAAAGAAAATGTCTTTATTCTACCTTCATATCTAAAGGATAACTTTTCTGGACAAATTATTGGCTGGTAGTTGCTCTCTTTCAATATTTTGAATATATGATTACACTCTCTCTTGGCTTGAGGAGTTTCTGCTGAGAAGTCTGATGACAGCCTGATGGGCTTTCCTTTGAAAGTTGTAATTTTTTTCCTGGCTGCCTTGAGAATTCTTTCTTTGTCTTTGATTTTTGACATCTTTAGAATAATTTGCCTTGGAGAAAGGTCTGGTGGGATTCAGGTAGCTAGGGGTCTTGTTTTCTTCTTGAATTTGGGGTTTTAGTTCTTCCCTTAGGGTTGGAAAGTTTTCATCTCCTATTTGTTTGATTGAACTCTCTTTAGAGTTTTGTTCTGTTTCTTCTGGTATTCCTATAATCCTAATGTTGTTCTTTCTAATGGTGAGATCTTTCATTTTTTTGGTTTTCAAATCTCTGTCTTTTTCTTTCTGTTCAATTTCCTTGTTTCTATCTTCGATGTCTTTAATTCTTTCCTCTATTTGGTTGGCCCTGCTTCCTATGCTAGTTAGTTCATGCTGTATTTCTTTTATTGCATTGTTTATGTCCTGATTTTCTATTTGATTATTTTTTATAGTTTCGGTTTCTTTGTTAAAGTGTTCCTTTTGTTCAGAAATTTCTTTTCTGAGATCACTTATCTGGGTCTAAGTACACTCAGCCAGCATTCCCTGAGATCTCTTGAGTATTTTTAGCAGTGCAGTTTTGAGTTCTGTGTCACTTAGATCACATATCTCCAAATCTGTAAGTTCCTTTTCTGTAGATTTTCCATTTTCTCTCTGAGATGGTTTATTCCCAAGGGAGTTCATTGTGGTTGATGCATTTCTCTTCTTGGGCATAAGGGCTTTTTTCTTCTGGTAGATATGAAGAGGTCTTTCTTTCACTTCTCAGTTGGTGTTGCTGCAGTGTCTTACAGTATTTTCTCTTGGTTGTTAGATTTTCTCACTCTCAGAACTTTCCTGGAGGGTGGGATTCTCCTCTTTGACTCAGTTGCCTTGATTTTGATGTGCCTCTTTTTTGGGGAAATGTGGTGGGCGATGATATTATCTGCCTCTGAGATCTGTGCAGACAGAGGCTGGTGTGCCTTCATTTTACAGTTTACTTGGGGAGGGTTCTGGGCTTGTTTGTGGCACAGTGTAATGGTGGTTTGAGGGATAGCAAGATGAAGCAGCCAGGCTCCTTGTTCAGTCTCTGCATAGTGGTGGGGACAGTGCGTTTCATCACTGCTCTATGTCCTGAGGTTGCTTATTACCATGGGTGGTGGCTCAGCTGGGAAATAGGCCTGTCCCTCCATCAGGAGCACTCAGGGCAGGGGTGGACACAACTCTGCAGTATAAGCCTGCTCCTCCATCAGGTGAGTGCCCATCCATGCCTGGCTATGCTGCTATACAAGCTGGACCTTTCGTCAGGAGTGCACAAAAGCTCAGGTGGCTGCACACCAACAAGCAAGCTTGGCCCTCTGTCAGGAGTCCACCACAACCAGCGGGATGGGCACCACAGAGCAAGCCTGGTGACTTTGTCAGGAGTGCAGTGAAGCTGGTGAATGGGTGTTGGTTTATCTTGTTTCCACTGTCTGCTCCTCTGCCCACCTGGGATCGTGCTGCACTTCAGCCCATTTCCCCCCGGCCCCCTGCTTGGTCTTTCTTCTGCCAGCCCCAGGCTTTTGTAGTCTCTTCTCTGCACTGCTGCCTTCCCTTTCCTCCCTTTCTCTGACTTTTAGGTGTTTTCTTGTGGCGGGTGGATCTCTCAGCTGAGGCTGTGTAACTTAAGGATTCCCTTGTCGGATTTTGGCTGTTCAGTTTGTAATTTCCAGGAGAGGTTTCAGGGACGTCCTCTCACACTGCCATCTTGATCCCCTTCCCTCTATTAATTCATTTTTTACTTATTTTTTAAATTAGGTCTAAAGAGCTATTTTTTCCACATAAAATTACTCAAAATTTTTACTCTTTTAATTTAAATGTTCCCAAGGAAGAAAGATTATTCCATGTTGAAAGGGCATTGGCTGTTGGTAGCTTTCCTTCCTTCTTTCCCTCTCTCTTTCTCCCCCTCCCTTTCTTCCTTCATTCTGTCCTTCCTTTCCTCCTAACCCTCCCTATCTTTCTTTGGCTTTTAGAATTTAGTAATCCATGTATGTTGAAAAAATTGAAACAGAATGTATGGAGTCAAAGGCAATGATTTCCCCTTTATTTACCTGCCTTCTTCCATCCCACTACTCTCCCAGAGGTAACCTTTGTTAATTTTTTGGCCTGTATCCTTCCAGACCTTCTCTTAGAATCCACTTAGGTATAGATCTAAACATAAATATAACTTAAAAATGTAAATGAGAGCATATTATATTCATTACAAACATTTGTGAGCATATTTTGTCATGCAGAATAAACAGTGGAGTTCAAATGGAAGAATGTTCTTTTTTTTATAGAAGATGAAGCCACTTAAAGTAACAATGACATTGGGCTAAGCTTGTCAAACCATATTTATCTGCACTGTTCCCTTTTTCTGGGCTTTGGCTTCTCTCTATGAAGCACCTGAGTGTTCCCATTTTCCTCTGGCTTTCAGAGCTCCTGCAAATGACTCTGACACTCAGCTGCCTCAGTGAAACCTTGAAAGATGGGTCCTTTTGCATGCTCCTGCCACCACTCTGACCAGCCTGGGTCCCTCTGTGCCATCAACTCTCCTAAAGTGGAAAAAGGTCCAGAGGCAAATGTTTTCTTTATTCCTTGCTGTCCAGAGTGAAGGTTGCTATCCTCTATGGCTTTATTTTTCTTTTCCTCCCTTATAAAAAGTTTCCAGCACTTTCCATGATAAGGAAGTGAGTAGTGTGTCTTTACCTTTTTCCATGGTGCCTAAAATTCTATAGCTTCTAAAATATATATACATTATATTATCAAATTCCCTTTAATAGATTTTTAGAAAAGTAACATTATAAGCCTAAGGAAACTGTTGTCCAGAAAGGTAAATTTTGCTATTTGTCTAGTAAGGAAGGAATATGAAAATTTATCTGACTGTAGTATTCTTTTCATAAAACATTTCTGCTGCCTCCAAAAGACAGCACACTGGCCTTGAGAATCCTACATGCTAGTACGTACATAACTTCAGTGTGTGGCTGAGTCACCTGGGAGCTATTAAAATACCATACCTGCTTGTGTCCCTCTCCTGGAGATTCTTTTTCAATAGGTGTGGAATGAGGCCAGGCATCTGTGAAAAACTTCTTAGAGCAATGTGATGTTTGGCCCAGATTTAGAACCACTAGTCTAGTGGGAATTTCCCAGCCAAAGGTAATGACCCTTTCAGGTAGTCTGGAG
Source organism: Lyroderma lyra (assembly GCA_004026885.1). Lineage (NCBI taxonomy): Eukaryota > Metazoa > Chordata > Mammalia > Chiroptera > Megadermatidae > Lyroderma > Lyroderma lyra. The sequence continues at coordinate 13,088 of PVJL010004760.1, read as the reverse complement.
TCCATCATTCCCAATTCTCAGAATGCCCAAGCAATCACATTTGGACAAAAGCTCTGCATAAGTCATAATTAAAAAACCCATGGACACAATCACTAGTTTAATGTTTATTTGGGGATGAGTGGGTCAGGGAGGGGAGAAAGGGGAGGGGGTGGGAGAGGAGGGGAGAAAGCTAAATATACGGTGATGGAAAGAGAAGTCACATTAGGTGGCGAACTTATTATACATCAAGTTGACAATGCACTGTAGAATTGTATGCCTGAAACCTATGTAATCCTTGCTAACAGATGTCACCCCAATAAGTCTAACAATAAAAATGAATATAAAAAACAAACAAACAAACAGACAAAAACCATGTGTGGTGATGGATGTCAACTAGACTTATTGTGAAGACCATTTCACAGTATATACGTGTATCGAATCATTATGCTGTAAACTGGAAACTAATATAATGTATGTCAATTATATCTCAATAAAAAAGAAAAAATAGCCACAAATAAATTGGACAGGAACCTCTTCATTTTGGGGATGTTTTCCTTTTCATCTTATGGCCTCATTCTCATGAACACTTAATTCTTTAACTAAGCTGCAAGGTCAACTCTTTCTCACCAAATTATGTGGCACTCCCATTAACTCAGAGCCTAAGTTTCCTCCGTGCTGTAAATATTTCCTGCTAGCAACTTAGGTGTTTAGGAGGCAACTGAATTCCCTCCTAATGATCTGAAAGTATAATTACACCATTTTGTGACTTGAATCAACAACTAGGGTGGCCAAATATACCCAGTTCCTTGTGTTGAGACATGGTACCTATATCTGGCCCCCAGAGTCTACCTATAGTAAGTAAAAAGTATTATGTTTGTCATAAATTTAATAGAAGAAAAATCCAAGTGAAATGTAAGAAATTTTTGAATTTCAGTTGATAAATATTTTTTAAGAGAGTCAATTTTTAAAATAATTAAAAACTTTTTCAATTACAATGGACATACAGTATTATATTAATTTTAGGTGTACAACATAGTGATAAGACATTTATATAAATTACAAAGTGATTGCTGCAATAAATCTAGTAACTTTCTGACACCATACAAAGTTTTTACAATATTATTGACTATATTCCTTATGTTATACCCTATATCCCCATGACTACTGTGTGATAACCAATTCATACTTCTTAATCCCCTCACCTCCTTCACCCATCCCTCTAATCCCCCAGTATGACACTCATCAAAATGTTCTCTGTATCTATGTGTCTGTTTATGTTTTAATCATTTATTTTATTCCTTAGATTTCTAATATAAGTGAAATCATATGACATTTGTCTTTCTCTGTCTCACTCACTCTACTTAGTGCAATACCCTCTAGGTCTATCTAGGTTGTTGCAGATAGCATGATTTCGTTCTTTTTTATGGCTGAGCAACAGTTTAGTGTGTGTGTGTGTGTGTGTGTGTGTGTGTGTGTGTGTGTATGTGTGTACACTACTTCTTTATTCATTCATCTGTTGATGGAAACCAAAGTTGCCTCCATAATTTGGCTACATAAATAGTGCTGCAATGAACATATGGATGTACATGTACATGCATGTGTTTGGGGGTTTTTTGATAAATACCCAGAAGTGGGATTGCTGTAGCATTTTTTCTCTTGTTATAACCTTTATTTTAAAGTCATTTTGTCTGGTATTAAGTATTTGCTACCCTAGCTTTTATTTCTTGTTTTTATTTTTATGAAATATAAGGTTGGTACAAAAGTAATTGCGGTTTCAGACCATGCATTTTAAATCATTATAACTAGGCTCTAACACATATTTATTAATCAAAATAGGAACCATTACCATCAACACACTTTTGCCAATGAGAAATAAGTTGTTTATTCCTGTAGCATAAAAATCCATGTTTGGGGATTCGACAAACTCTTGGAAAGCATTTTCTGCACCCAGCTGGTTGTGGAAGCATTTTCCCTGCAAACAGTTGTCGAGATGCTTGAAGCAGTGGTAGTCAGTTGGCGAGAGGTCAGGTGAATATGGCAGATGAGGCAAAACATCATAGCCCAATTCATTCAACTTTTGAAGCATTGGTTGTGCGATGTGCTGTGGGTGTTGTCATGGAGAAGAATTGGGCCCTTTCTGTTGACGGATGCCAGCTGCAGGCATTGCAGTTTTTGGTGCATCTCATTGATTTGCGGAGCGTACTTCTCAGATGTAATGATTTTGCTGGGATTCAGAAAGCTGTAGTGCATCAGAATGGCAGCAGACCACCAAACAGTGACCGTGGCCTTTTTTTGGTGCAAGTTTGGCTTTGGGGAGTGCTTTGGAGCTTTTTCTCAGTCCAACCACTGATGTGGTCATTGCCAGATAATCTTATAAAATCCACTTTCATTGCACATTGCAATCCGATTGAGAAATGGTTCATTATTGTTGCATAGAATAAGAGAAGACGACATTTCAAAACAACGATGTTTTAAAATTTCTGGTCAGCTTATGAGGCACCCACTTACTGAGCTTTTTCACCTTTCCAATTTGCTTCAAATCCTGAGTGACCCATAGAATGGTTGGCGTTGAGTTCTTCAGCAACTTCTTGTGTAATTGTAAGAGGATCAGCTTTGACGATGGCTCTTAATTGGTCGTTATCAACATCTGATGGCCAGCCACTACGCTCCTCATCTTCAAGACTCTTGTCTCCTTTGCAAAACTTCTTGAACCACCACTGCACTGTATGTTTATTAGCAGTTCCTGGGCCAAATGCATTGTTGATGTTATGAGTTGTCTCCACTGCTTTATGACCTATTTTGAACTTGAATAAGAAAATCACTCAAATTTACTTTCTGTCTAACATTATTTCCATAGTCTAAAATAAATGTAAAATAAACACCAAGTCATGTCATTAGCAAAAAAACATGAAGTGAGATATGCACATTAAAATGATGTACAATGTAACCATATTTATTTAAAAATGTATTCCAATATCAAGTGGCAAATTTCAATAATGGAAAAACCGCAATTATGTTGGCACCGACCTAATATGTTTTTCTGTCCCTTTACTTTCAGTCTATGTGGGTCTTTGGATCTGAAGTGAGTCTTTTGTAGGCACCATATGTAAGGGTTTTGTTTTCTTATGCATTCAGTCACCTTATGTCTTTTGTTTGGAACATCTAATCTATTTACATTTAAAATAATTGTTGATAGATATATAGTTATTGGCATTTTATTAGTTATATTTTTTACCTTTTTTTCTTCTTCTTAAAGAAGTCCCCTTAATATTTTTTGTAACACTGGTTTGGTGTTGATAAACTCCTTTAGCTTTTTCTTGTCTGGGAAATTCCTTATCTGTCCTTCAATTTTAAATGAAAGCTTTTTTGGGTAGAGTAGTCTTGGTTGTAGGTCCTTGCTTTTCATCACTTTGAATATTTTGTGCTAATTTCTCTTGGCCTACAAAGTCTCTATTGAGAAATCAGCTGACAGTTTTATGGGAGCTCCCTTATAAGTAATTAACTGCCTTTCTCTTGATGCTTTTAAGATTCTCTCTTTGTCCTTAAACTTTGGCAGTTTAATTATGATGTGTCTTTGTGTGGGCCTCTGGCTTTATCTTGTTGGGACGCTGCACTTCCTGGGCTTGTATATCTATTTTCTTCACCAGGTTAGGAAAATTTTCTATCATTATTTCTTCAAATAGGTCTTTAATTCCTTACTCTCTCTCTTCTCCTTCTGGTACCCCTGTGGTGCAAATGTTGGTACATTTGATGTCCTAGAGGCCCCTTAAACTATTCATATTCTTTTTTCTTTTTACTGTTCTGATTGGGTATTTTCTATTATTGCTGATTAGAACCTCTGCTTTGTCTAATTTACTATTGACTCCCTCTAATGTTTTCTTTATTTCAGTTATTGTATTCTTCATTTCTGACTGGTTGTTTTTGTTTTTTATCCCTATTTTTATGTTTCTTATTTCTTTGTGGAAGTTTTCACCGAGATCATTGAACATGCTTATAACCAGTGTTTTGAACTCTGTATCTGATAGATTACTTGTCTGCATTTTAATTCCTTTTCTGGAGCTTTGTTCTTTTCTTTTATTTGGAACATGTTTCTTTGTCTCTCTATTTTGGCTGCCTCTCTGTGTTTGTTTCTATGTATTAGGTAGGGCTGCTATGTCTCCTGGTCTTAGTAGAATGGTCTTATATAGTAATAGGTGTCCTGTGGGACCCAGTGGTGCAGTCTCCCTGGTTATGTGAGCTGAGTGCTGCAAGTATACCCCTTGTGGGGGTTGTGTTTGCCTTCCTGTTGTAGTTGAGTATTGGTTGCTGTTTGCACATGAATGGGAGCAATTGACCTCAGGCAGATTGTTGGTGAGGACTGGCCAGAGGAGGAGTTGTTGTGTAGGGGCTGACTCCACAGAACAGGTTTAACTTTAACAGGGTTCTGGTGCCTGCCCAGTCTGCCCTTTGGGTGTGTCATCTGTGGAGGTGGCCTGGTGGTATTCTGGCTTGGTCTGAAACTGGCCATTGAGTGTTCGGGCTTCGGGGCCTCTTGGGAGGGGCCCAGCTAGCTGCAGGTCAAGTTCAGCTTCCACCTGTGCCCTGCCCAGGGCCACTGATATGAACCACAAAGTGATCTGCTGATGTTTTCCATCCCCTTGGGCTTGGAGTGCTTGGGAATGGCTAAATTGCGAACCAAGGCCAGCTGCCACTAGTGCCAGGTTTGAGATGGCTCAGCAAGAGGTATATGGGACACATTGAGGCCACATGCTACTTATTTGGCATTTGTGAACTTTTGAGAGATTTCAGGAAATTGTGCAGCATGAGCCAATACAGGCCATTTTGTATGGAAAAGCCACTGGAAGTGATTTAGGTGGGCCAGCAAGTTAAATAAAGTGTGTGGTGAGGCTGATCTTCTGATACTAATAGATGACTCAGAATCAAAGGCCTTAAAGAGCCATTAAGGTCCAACCAAGGAAGCCAAGATCTGCTGACAAGTCTAAGGGAATGGGCTAAGCCAGAAACCAGAACCAGAAGCCTTTGACACACAGGAACATACAGGGTGTGATGTCAGAAAGGTGCTATTAGGACTTGACTTTGTTAGTGGAGGTTTGAGTTTGGGTTAGAGAGGAGTTCTCTGGTGTTGTACACGGGCTTAAGTCTTTGGAGGACAATAATTGAGCTTCAAGCTTTGAGCCTGAGCTTTCTATTTACCATATCTTCTGGATATCTCTATGTAGATACTTTGCTGCTAGAACAAACAAATTTGCTTGGTGCTAAGCGCATTGACATTCTTTCTTACTCTGCCTGTGCAGTTATGTGGTGCTCCTTCATATAACTTATAAATTCTTGGATGCTGGGAAACTATGTTTCTTAAAATGTTATAGCCCAGATTAATTCTTGGGAAAGTTCCTATCTGAAGACAATGACAAAATATCATTACTATAATTTGACAAAAATTATACTTTCTTTAGGGGGTTGGGACTAAAGCATCAGTCCTTGGGAAAATTGGAAGTCATTTTTTTCTCATAAAGGAAGTGGCTTAAAGTTTGTTTGTTTGTTTGTTTTTTACATAGAAGGCTTTTGATTAGAGGTCCTGGAAAACTTTGCTTTTATTCCCAGTAATGGTAGTACTGTGGATTGGGTAACTACACCTGGAATATGGGGATGGATGCTGGTCAGTATTCACATGGTCACTGTAATGGTTCTCATGGCAGAAAGGATTCACGTACAGTTTTTAACAACAACAACAACACTAGATAGTAGATGGTGTAAGTTTATCATTTTGATTTCCTTTAAATTTACATTGATTGAAGGAGATTCTGTTCTTTCATGTTTTCCAAGAACAGAGAGATACCTGAGAAATTAAGAGAGCATGGGTGAGAGCACTTTGCCTCTATGTGATGAGCTCAGGACTGCCTTCTGTACTCCTGAGCTTATCTGGGACCATCAGCTTTTTAGGAAGATGGAATCAAGACAGATAGTTTCTGGAGAAACATGCACAGAACACTTGATATAATCTAATTGTTGTCTTGCTCATTGTGATAAATATTGTTTTACTTTGGCATGATTTATGCTTTACACTAGTAATGAGTAAGAGAGGGTGGGGTGAGTGAATGAAATTACTTTGGTGCTCTGATAAGTGGTTACATTCTGATTGGTTCTTGGATGGGAGTTGATTTTTTTTTTTCAGGAGATGAGAATCAGCTTGACAATGTGAAACTATTGAAGGGGACAGGAACCTCTCACTTTGACTCAGTCTTATTTCCATGACACCAATTTTGTGTCTGTCTTTTACTCTCTTTCTAGTTCTCCCCAAACCCACGATTGCTATTCTGTCAAATGCTTTTTCCAGGGTCTTATTTACATAGCAAGTGTACTTTTCTGTGGATCTTCTTTTTTTGGATGGAAAATAGACTTTATATACCACGCTACCCATCTTTCTTCAGTAGTTTTTGAAATTAAAAGAATCAATTTTTTTTTCCTGTCTTAGAAGGAATTTTTGAAAAGTTAGGAATGGAAAGCAACTGAGGGTATGTTTTGATTTTGAGGTGCTTTAACACTGGCATGAAGTTAGTTCTTCTGAAAACAAAAGATTGGCTCTATCACTGAAAAAGCACCCACTCATACCCTCATATAGCACAGTCCTACGTTTTATGGAAAAAAGCTTTTACTCTCACACTGAGCCTATTTTAAGCCTCTGAAGTTTCTTTTTCTTTGGCGGGGTGGGGTGGTGGTGGGGTGGGGGGGTGGGGGGACGGAGGTAGCTCCCTGGCTGGGAAACGAACCCAGGCAGCAGCGTTGAGAGCACTGAAGCCTTAAGCCATTACACCACCAGGGAACCCCCTGAACTTTTTTTTCAATGCATTATCCATCACAGCTGGTGCTGAGTTATGAAGCATACTGCCCAGTTTGGGGATGAAATATTGTTGTTTTTGTTGTTGTTGTTGTTTTTTGTATGTGGGTATTTCCCTGGTCGGAATAGAACCCAGGCCGCAACGCTGACAGCGCCAGCACCAAAGCCTTAAGCCACTACACCACCAGGGAACTCCTGGGGATGAAATATTGTTAAGAAACTTGGTAAGGCCTGGAAAAGCAGAATTTCAGGAAAAGCTGCATTATCCCTCGAAGCGTTATCCCTTTTCCTTCATTTTGGGCACCTCACACTTTACCTTTTCATGTTTTAGTTGTATTAAAAGATAAACTGAGGCATATCAAAAATTATGAGTTTATTTATTAAAAAAACCCTATTCCAATCAGGATGTATCCAATCTAACAGGTAGGAAGGAGTTCCAAGGAGCTGTCCAAAATGAAAGCCTTTTTTTGTAGGCAGAAGTTTAGTGGCAACAAGAAAGTTATACCACACAAAAATGTGTGTTGGTTAGTACAAAATACTTTCCTTTATGGGATAGGAGGGGTCTCTCAGGCAGATCACCTTAACTCGTGTGGATAAGTCAATTCCTGTTTGACTAGTTTGGGATTCTGTTGCTGAAAGAGCCAAAACTCTAATTAATTCTTGGTTTGGTGATGTGGGGCTTAGCTTAAATGACTCCATTTTGGGCCTGTTGTCTTGCTTTGAACAGTTAAAAAACAATATTTAGAGACATCCTCTCCTCCACTAATGTCCAAACCAAAGTTCGTCTTTGTCTTTTCCTGTGGGTGTGACTTGAGAAGCAATTCATCGAGGGCACTTCTGAATCCATCTTGAATAAAAAAAGCAAAAATAAAGGTAAGTAATTTTTTTGTGTGTTTTAAGTCTAGTTGGGGAAATGATGAAAAAGTTACTTTACGTTAGCTGAGCATCTTACTCTTATGGAATGGGCCGTCAATACTAGTGATTGGAGAAAGCAGTTGTTTTCATGGCATTCTGTGAATAAAGGCTCTGTGAGCTTCTCTACTGGCCTCTCTTTGGGCTCATCTCCATGTATTATCAGTCCACCATCATTAACCACGTTTCTAAAATTAATTTATTAGAGGAACAGTTTGGTTCACAGGGTAAGTGCATTTTGATTGTGTATAGAGGTGGGTGGAAAGGGTAGAGCTTGCTGCTTATCCCACTGAGATCTTGAACAGCATAAAAGGGGGGAAGGCCAGTTAAGAAGTAGAAAGAGAAAAAAAGAAGAGACTGAGCCAATCTACTCAGCATTTTGCTGGAAGTTGGCTTGAAGACTGATTTATTCCACTTACTCGTAGGATTGAGTTTTATATTTTTTGTAACTTGTTCTTATAAAACCTAATCATCATTAAGCTGGTGACCAAAGAAGTCTCTTTCAACTTGATAGGGTAGAGAAATTTCTTCTCTAACTTAAATTATGGAAAAAATATCTACCACCAAACACGTAGATTTCTTACTGGATCCATGCCTGCAAGATTGATCTTTCCAGATTAATTCAGTTGGTTAGGTTAAGTTTTGCTCAATTTTAAATAAATAAATACTGATTATAAGGCAGGATGCTTTGGAATTTCCTGAGGAACAGGCATGCTTGTAGAAGTTCAATTCAGTATTATATCAGATGCGAGAAGTTACTCTTCTCCTTCCAAGTGATACCAGTTTGGAGTGACCCTTCTAAGGTCACTGAACTTTTCAGGGCACTCTACACAGGATAAATGATGCCAGAGAGCATGTAATTTCACTCTAGTTTCCTTCCAGTTCTCTTTGACCCAGAGGACAAAATTCCCTACCTGCAGGGCCAGCATTATGGGTGTGAAACCTGTACAGTTGCGCAGAGCCCAGTTTTAGAAGGGCTCCATGATTGGTTTAATGCTCTGCTGTCGCTGTCTTGAAATTCTCAACAATTTATAAACAGGGGGCTCCACATTTTCATTTTACTCTGAAGCTCATTCTGCCTCTACTGTTTTTGGGTCACTCAAGTGTGACAAGAGTGAGAAAATAAAATCAAGGGCCTATTTCATTGCCTTTCTCTAACTTTGTTATCAGCGTGAGCACTTAATAAAATGGCTGTCCGTTTTCTTGTCTTTATTGATTAAATATTTAAACTCTTTTAATAGGATGATTTCAGAGGTCTTTTTCCCCTTCTAGAACAATTCCATATTGTTTAGATTCTGTAGTTAAAAACATAATTTGGGTCTTGGCAACAGGTGGTACTTCTGTCCTTTCTAAAAAAAATCTTTATTAAATTTATTGGGATGACATTGTTTAGTAAAATCATATAGGTTTCAAATGTATATTTCTTTAATACATAATTAATATATTGCATTGTATGTTCACTGAGAATCAATTCTCTTTCTATCACCATATATTTGAACACATTTACCTTCTTCATTCTCTGGTAACCACTAAACTGTTGTCTGTGTCTATGAATTTTTGTTTGTCTTGTTTGTTTGTTGCTTTCAGGTTTATATGCCACATATTAGTGAAGTCATATGGTTCTCAACTTTTTCTGACTTATTTTGCTTAGCATAATAATCTCAAGATCAATCTATGTTGTAACAAATGGCAGCATTTCAACTTTTCTTACAGCTAAATAATATTCCATTGTATATATGTACTATATCTTCTTTATCCAATCATCTATCAAAACACTTCAGTTGTTTCTATGTCTGGGCCACTGTGAATAATTCTTCAATATATCTTTTTTTTTGTTTTGTTTTGTTTTGTTTGTTTGTTTGTTATGTGGGTAGCTCCCTGGCTGGGAATCGAGCCCAGGCCTCAGCGCCGAAGCTTAGCCACTACACCACCAGGGAACTCCCTTCAATATATCTTTACTGATAAATGTTTTCAGCTTCTTTGAGTAGATACCCATAAGCAGATTGCTGGGTCATATGGTAATTCTAGTCTTAATTTTTTGAGGAATCTTCCTACTGTTTTCCATAGTGGCTATACCAGTTTACATTCCCAACAGCATTGTATTAGGGTTCCTTTTTCTCTCCAACCTCTCCCACACTTGTCTTATTGATGATAGCTGTGCCAACAGGTGTGAGGGGATATCTCACTGTAGTTTTGATTTGCATTTCCCTAATAGCTAGTGAAGTTGAGCACATTTTTGTATAACTGTTGACTGTATGTGTTGGGAGAAGTGTCTGTTCAGGTCCTCTGCCCATTTTTTAATTGGATTGTTTCCTTTTTGTTGTTGAGTTTATGTATTTTGGATATTAACCTCTTGCTGGAGGTATTGTTTGCAAATATTTTCTCCCATTTGGTTGTCGTCTCTTTGTTCTGTTGATGGTTTTTACTGCTGTGCAGAAGCTTTTTAGTTTGATATAATCCCATTCATTTACTTTTGCTTTTGCTCTCTTTGCCTTAGAGGTCAAATTCATAAATTCCTTCCCGAACCCAAGGTCCATGAGTTTAGCACTCATGTTTTCTGCAATGTATTTTATTGTTTCAGTTGTTATGTAGAAATATTTGACCCATTTTGAATTAATTTTGGTATATGATGACAGATAGCAGTCTAGTTTCATTCTTTTGCACGTGGCTTTCCAATTTTCCCAGCACCATTTATTGAAGAGGTTTTTTTTTCTCCATTGTATGTTTTTGGCTCTTTTGTCAAAGATTATCTGTCCATATACAGGGCATGCCAAAAATATGTATACAGATATTAAGAAAGGAAAAACTGTATTAAAATTGTAATAGTATATACCGATAATGAAAGATGAATATAAGTCACATTTGATTTCTGCAATTATAAGCAGTGCTCAAAGTGGTTACCATCAGTATTTATGTAATACATAGATAACATCTCTTAAAATGTGTATACATTATTTTTGCACCCTGGTTTATATGAGTTTATTTCTGGGTTCTCAGTTCTATTCCATTGATCTCTGTGTTCATTTTTTGGTCAGTGCTGTTTTGATTATCACTTTGTAGTATAAATTGAAATCAGGGAGTGTGATTCCTCCAACCTTGTTCTTTCTTCTCAGGATTGTGTTGGCTACTCAGGGTCTTTTGTGATCCCATAGAAATCTGATGATTTTTTGTTCTATTTCTTTAAAAGAATGCTATTGAGATTTTGATGGGATTTCATTAAACCTCATATTGCTTTGGGTAATATGGTCATTTTAACTATGTTAATTCCTCCAATCCATGAACACAAAATATCTTTTCATTTCTTTGTGCCTTCTTCAGTGTCTTATAGTTTTTAGGGTATAGGTCTTAGGGTATAGGTCTTTCACATTCTTTGTTAGGTTTATTTCTAAGTATTTTATTTTTTTCATTGTGATTGTGAAAGAAATTTTTTTTTCATTTCTTTTTCTGAAATCTCATTGTTACACATAGTTAGTGTATAGGAATGGAATGGATTTTTCCACATTGATTTTGTAGTCTGCAACTTTACTGAATTTGTTACTGTTTCTTTCTTTTTTTTTTTTTTAGTGAAGTCTTTATAGGCTTCTCTGTATAAAGAACCACAAAATCTGTAAAAAGTGACAATTTAGCTTCTTTATACCCAATTTTGATGCTTTTTATTTCTTTCTTTTGCCTGATTGCTCTGGCTAAACTTCCAATATTACTCATGGCAGTGGTGACAGGGGGCATCCCTGTCTTGTTCCTGAACTTAGAGAAAAAACTTTCCATTTTTAATGATTCAGTATGGTATTAGCTGAGGGTTTTTCATATACAACCTTTATGTTAAGGTACTTTCCTTCTATACCCATTTCATTAAGCGTTTTGATCATAAATGAATGTTGTAGCTTGTCAAATGCTTTTTCTGCATTTACTGATGTAATCATATGATTTTTATTCTTTTTGTTTATTTGTTTATTTTGTGTATAACATCAATTGATTTGGGTATGTTGAACCATCCCTGTGCCCCTGGTATGAACCCCACTTGATTGTGATGTATGATAGTTTTAATGTATTCTTGTGTTTGATTTGCTAGTATTTTGTTTGGGATTTTTGCATCTAATAAATACACCTAATGGGCCCATTAGGTGTATTCATTAGAGATATTGGTCTGTAGTTGTTTTTTTTTCTCTTGTGTTATCCTTACCAGGTTTTGTTTTTAAGGTAATGTTGGCCTCATAGAATGAATTAGGAAGTATTGTCTCCTCTTCAGTTTTTTGGAAGAGTTTTATTAGGACAAGTATTAAATCCTCTTTGAATGTTTAGTAAAATTTACTAGGCATCTGGTCCTGGACTTTTGCTTTTGGGAAGGTTTTGGATGATTGTTTCAATTTTCTTACTGTTGATCGGTCTATGTAGATTTTCTAGTTCTTCATGATTCAGTCTTGGAAGGTTATATATTTCTAAAAACTTGTCCATTTCCTGTAGGTTATTGAATTTGGTGGCATATAGTCCTTCATAGTATTCTTGTATGATCCTTTGTATTTCTGTGGAATCCATTGTAACTTCTCTCAGTTCTGATTTTATTTGTATCTTTTCTCTTTTTACCTTAGTGAGTCTAGCCAGGTGTTCATTAATATTATTAATCTTTTCAAAGAACCGGCTCTTTGTTGCATTGTTTTCCTACTTTCTTTTTGTTCTCTATTTCATTTAATCCTGTTCTAATTTTTTTAATTTTCTTCCTTCTGTTAACTTTGGTTTTCATTTGATCTTCTTTTTCTAGTTCTTTAAGATGAAATATTAGGTTGTTTATTTGGAATTTTTCTTGTTTCTTGAAATGGACCTGTAAATACAAATTTTCCTCTTAATACTGCTGTCACAGTATCCAGTAATTTTAATATGATATATTTCCATTCTCATTTATTTTTATGTATCATTTGATATTTCCTTTTATTTTTTCTTTGACCCAGTCATTCTTTAGTGGCATGTTGATTTATGCCCATGTATTTGTGGTTTTCCCCACCTTTTCTTTTTTTTTTTTTTTTTTTTTTTTTTTTTTTTTTTTTTTTTTTTTTTTTTTTTTTTTTTTTTTTTTTTGCAGTTGAGCTCAAATTTCAAGGCATTGTGGTAGAAAAATATGTTTGGTATGATTTTAATCTTCTTAAATTTGCTAAGGTCTTGCATCTCAGCATGGGATCTATTCTTGAGACTGTTCCATATGCACTAAAAAATGTATAGTCTTGTGTTCTAGGATGAAGTACTCTGTAAATGTCAATTATGTGCATTTGGTCTAATGTATCATTTAAGGGTGGTATTTCCTTATTGATGGTCTGTTAAGATGATCTATTTGTGATTCTCAATGGCATATTTAGGTCCCCTACAATAATTG